>JAOVVB010230990.1:0-10401 GCA_028570985.1 Heterobranchus longifilis
ATAACTGGTCCAGTGAACACAAGAGTCATCAAGCAGAACCACAATGAAGCTAAATAAAACTGACACAAACTCACAGACGCTCTTTCACACAAACTGTTTTAAACTTATATTCTTATCTGTTAATTCAGTGTCTGATAAGCTGGGAAAGGTAAGCTACATTCTTGTTGTTTTTTTTTCCCTTGGGTTTTAAAACCCCAAAGGACAGTGGCTGATATAAGTGCTATGAAACATTTTGAAAAGATAAAGACATAAAGGAAATGCACATTCTCTACACTGTTCAACCATTACCAGCAGTGCAATATAAATACACAAGTGCTGAACTTAAGTACAAATTTGATCAAATTAACTTGAATATTCACACTTTCTGCCACTTACTACATTTCATTGGGAAATATTGCACTTTTAACTTTACTACATTTGTTTGGCAGCTGTAGACAGAGGCGGATTAAGGTGGTCATGGACCCCTAGGCTATAGTCTTTGTGTGGGGCCCCCTTACTCATCATGCTTTACCAGAAAAAAGTAATTTAGTGCCATGCTTGCGTGCTAGGAACATCACATGGCACACACGCACACACTCAGGGTGCACTGGCATACACACACATTGAGACTATATAAACAGCAATGCTACAAAAAAAGGCATTCACAATGCATCTGCAAGCTGTTAAAGACCTCCTCTAAATACATTTTAAAGTATGTAAAAAATGATCAATATTTCATGAGAGACTGAGAGGGGTCATTCTGTTGTTGATGACACTTTGACTAAGAAGCTTTTGAATGCAGGACCTTCACTTGAGTAATTGTGACGCTGTATTGCTACTTTTATTCAGTAAAATGACCTATTTCTTCCACCACTGACTGTCTTTTTATGGTTATTTCGCTTAAATTCGCAAGAGGGCAGTGTTGATCAGATGTAGGATTGCAAACAGACATTGAACGTCTCATTACCATCTCACACACGCGCACTGTAGTACATATAGGTTAATCTATCAATTTGAAGAGCACCACTGCACATCATGCACAAGATGTCAGATGTTATGCAGGGTCTTCATCTTTAGAGCCATGCGACCATGCAGATCACAGTGCTGTTACCACCTCTAGCCATTAAGTATAATCACTGTATATAAAAAAATTTAAAAAAAACTTGCTGTGTCGCATTTCCACAGATGTTTCCGCGTTCTTTGGGGAAGTTGATCTTTGGCCATCATAGCGGAAGGAAAGTTGTTTATAGTCTACAAAATATCACGTGCCTCCGCTTCACCAAATTGCATTTTCTTAAAAGCTTCATGCTTCAGTTTATGATCGCGCCTTCTTCATGTTATAGCGCGTCTGCAGGTCGGTTGTCGCGCGCTCGCTCCTCGCGGCACCTAAAGTGTGAAAATGAGCGATCAGAGAAGAAAAATGTTTAAAACAATACTTCAGTTGACGAGTCAACTTCTGTGGGTATGTAAGACTATACCAGTGCTTTTAGCACCTTGTATTGTTTTTGGATTCTGCCACCAAATACTACCAATAATATACAGGGTAATTATTGATGAAGATACCATTTATTTACTTCTGTTTAAGATGATATAAAAACAGATTTGCTGTGAATGCATTGTCCTATACAGATATTTGAGTCTCACGAGACAGGAAGTAGCAGGCTAAAGACACTCTGAAGATTGCCTGAAGACACTCTTTCTATAATATATCTGTTAAAATTACTTAATTTCCTGATGTGAACTGTATTGTATTGTATTGTATTTGTCTGTCACTTCACTTTACTGGGATATGTTTATCTTCGTTTTTATAAATTCTATAGGCTTATTTAATTTTCTCTTTTTTTGACAGTCATGTAACTCAATCTTATACTGTAATAATGCTCTGTGGTGTCTATTTGAGTAGCCTATAAGATTTAGATTTTATTTTTAGTAGTAGAGTATTCAGGACAAAATCTTAAGCGTACAATCTCCATCTTTCTGGAAGTCTGCCTTTACTATTGGTTGACTTCTGATTATATGCAGAACCAGCTGTTTGAAGAGACTTTAAATATTACCCTTAAAGCATGAGATTCAGAATCAAAATCAGCTTTATTGGCCAAGTATATACACATACAAGGATTTTTTTGTTTTGCTGCTCTCAATGTACTTACATATAGACAGCTAAAAACAAGAACAACAAAGCTGGTCAAGATTCTATTTCAACTTGCAAACAATGCCTAAACATATAACTAAATAAATTGGTTGTAGGAAGGAGTAGTTTAATATTTTGGGAAATACACTTATTTTCTATCTTGCAGAGAGTTGGATTAAAGATTGCTAAGTGTGATATTGATCTTCTCATCTAACTCCCAGCAAGTAAAAACAAAGCATATTTCCCAACTTGTCAAACTATTCCTTTTTCTCCCTTTATTATCCCTTTAATAAAGGAAGGAGGGATGTCAATGAGTGGACCCTGATCACAAAGACATACAGAAATAGTCTGTTCTAATATATTCTTTTTATGTTTCCAGGTGGAGGGGTTGTTGGTGGGCCTGAGTGGAGTCTACCTGCTGATAAACTACAGACAGAGCAGCTTATTTATTTCTCACTGGTACATCACTCTGCCTGCTGTCCTCGCTCTCGCCAGCGCTGCGTTCCTAGTGGTCAGCGGGTACCTCGGCACCTGGCTGAGCCTCAGGGATTCCACCTTTCTGCAGGGCCTGGTATGTGTGTATGTGTGTGTGTGTATGTGTGTGTGCATCAGTGTTTGAACTGTAAATAACAATGTTTTCTTCTCCAGTTTGTTTATCTGCTGGTGTTGGCCTTTTGTCTGGAAAGTACGGCTTCAGCGTTGGCTTATTTTCACTCTACAAAGGTATAAAAGTTACTTAAAAAATACATGTGCACTGGAGAGTTGTTCTTTCATGACACTGCAAATCATTCTGGAAAAAAATAGCATGTTTTTTAATGTCTTCCTGTTTAGCTGGAGTCGGAGATAGCTCCTCTCAGTGGAGTGTTTCAGAAATACACAGGCAGCAGCCAGGACCCCGACTCCCGAGCTGTGGATGCTGCACAGGAAGAGGTGTGTGTGTCATGTGAATTGGGTCATATGGGCATTCAAATACCCCACGCATGTTTGTGTCTGGTGTGCAAAATGTGTAATAGTGATGTAGCATTTTAAAAAAGCCTACTATTAAGCTATAATTGCAGCAGCATATACATGAATCGTATGCTGATATATCAAATGATTTGTTGTAGCAGGCATATGAATGCATGATGATGATTTTCTTTATTTTCGTATCATGCACACAAGGTGCCCAACCCTCATGGCTTTACAAGACACCAAACGTACCATTGCAGTGTTCAAACATTTCATTTCCTTACACAATTACAGGTTATTTTACAGCTCGGCCTTAAAATATTATTAATTAAACCTGCCGGTCTCGAGGGCTAATGGTAATGTTACTGAGCATAACTGTGCACATAGGGATCTTTGCCTTTTGTTTAAATTATACTTCACATAAAGATGTGAAGTATATCGAATCTATACCGAATCTGACACAAATTAGACCACAGACCCCCCATTTGATAAGATTTTGTACCAGGGTCCCCCATCTGACAGGAGTTTTGATTTTAGATTTTAGATCACATAAAGATCTACAGCTATATTTTATGAGACAGTAAGTTTGTCATTTTGGTTTACATAATATATCAACCGACCATTTTTCTCTATAACATTTAGCTCCCAATCTCTTGAATATCACAAAGTAATCTGTTCTGGAAAATGAATGACAAATTGTTTGAATAAAATAAGGATTTCAACTCATTAGCAACAACTTGTCAACAACAAACTTAATATGAATATGAATAAGACTAAATCAATCAATTTTTATAGCTTTTTCTCACCACTTCACTTTGATTGTCTTTTGACAGGACATTACAAACTCACATCATTACGACCAAATTGGGTACACTAATATTTTTATTGAATTAAAACAAAACCTATTTAGCCTATTTAGGCAAATCATCATAACAGTAACTTCATGCGTGGGTAAACAAAGCCAGAGAACCATAAGTGAAGTTAAGGTATTTTGCCTTGGTTTCTCCAAAACAACACAGAAGACGCTGCATATTTGTCCACATGAGAGAGCAGATCTTCAAATGACAAAATTAAGTTACAGTCTTTTGTCTTGGCACAGCAGGATAGCTGAGGGGTAAAGCCACAAGATGCTATCTTGAAAATCTACCATCTTTCCTTGATAGCAATTTGGAAATGTATTTTTTCCATTAAGAGGATATTTAGGCTTAAAGGGGGGTATGTTTGGGAGGTCACTCAGCTGTGTTAGTTGCCTCAAATCATCCTTTCATAAACTGTTGGTGTCATCACAGATCTTTTGTCTATACAGGAAAAAATTAAACCACAATCCTGTCTGCCTGCCTGCCTACAATAACTCTTATGTTAAAAAGATCTGAAGATCTATTTTGGAAATGATAGAGTATTTTGTCTAAACTTGAGAGAGTTCACGCGCTAAAACCACTTTTAGAGATGAGGGTCGGTGCTCACAGGATCACAGCAACATCAAACAAGGAGCACACGTATCATCATAAACAGTCTTTATTTGGTGCAAATACACTCTCTGATATTTCCACAGCATCTTCGACACCAAATAAAGAATATTTTGTCTTTTGATACCCGTTAGTGGCAGTGTTGTGGTGTCCACAATTACAGAGACTGGCTGGAAACCTCCTGGTTTAACCGCACTGGTGGCCTCCGGTTTCCTCACAGCTGCTGCAACTCTTCTTTCCCCTCCTGTAATGGCGCCGTGGACCAGCCGTGGCAGCTTTATACAAAGGTAGACATCCTGATAAACTCAACACTCATAAACAAAAAAAGACTCCAGCATGAATGTCTGATCGGACCCCTCCTGTCTTTCTTTTTGTCTTTCAGGGCTGCCAGGTGAAGCTGGAGATCAGCTTACAGTTTGTGCTGAGTTTTATCATCTGGGGCTCCCCGCTGGTTTTTCTGCTGGAGGTGGGAAAGACTTCATAACAGTTTATTCTGTATACACGTGATATAAAATTGACCCTGATGAAATGAAACACAGGTACAGAGTAGAGCTGAACCATTTGGGAAAAAATATCTAATTGTGATTATGTTGACTGATATTGCAGTTGCGATATGATTCACGATGTTGGAGGGAATGATTATTTTTGCATCATTATGCATTTTCATTGAAAAATATTAAAATGATAATGGTGTGATTTTTGTAAGAATCTGTACCAAACAAAGATTGGTCTATAGAATATGATTTGTAGGCTGAGACATCTCTGCAGCTCTTAATTCAGGGTGGTATTTTGACACATATTTTGCCTTTAACAAATATAACACTAGTCCATATTGCAATTTCGATAAAATTCAGAGATTTGCTATTATTAGATCAATAGTTCCTTAAAGGTGCATTAATTGATTTTTTTAAGCTGTTGTGGCAAACATGTTAGCAAACAGTGGCCTATCTACATATCTTACACATACATATCAACATTAACATTCCTTTGTCATGCACACCCAGTGAATTTAACTTCCTTTTAGCTTTGTTTTGGTCTCCTCCAACTCCTGTGGGGTACTTCATATGAATAAAGTTTGGGAAGTGTGCTAGATGAACATTTTGGCTCTATTCGAATGACATTGCGTGGTAAATACTGGAGAAATAAAACCCCTTCATGGACTGCTGATGACCAGAGTTATTGCATTACACAGTGCTTTTTCATCACAAATCAATATTGTGTATACATTTTGATAAATTGCACACTGCAGTACTGCAGTTATTATTATTATTATACACTTTCATTATTATTCTAATGAAAAAAGGGGGTCTGTTAAGTTCTTTTTTTTTGTTAAATAACATTTTAAAATTTTACTGAGCATTGTTTAATTTGGCTGTTAACCTTTCTGTCCTCTTGTCATGCAGGTTGTTTTGTTTCTGACAGTGGCACAACTGATGAGGGATCAACCACTTATGGAATACCAAGTACTGGACCAAAAGTATGGACACTATGACAGATAGCATTGCACTTTGCACAGATACTATACTACAGTGTATGTGTATATTGTGTCTATGTCTTTGTTGAGGTATTGTGCGTTTGTCTATGGCATTGGTGGCAAACCAGTTTCCCCGCTGGGAATTAGTTCATCATATCCTATCCTATCATATGTCATACTGTATTACATTGTGTAAATGTGCATCAAATTATCATTGGGATTGATAGATAGAATAATTATTCCTGAGCTGCAGATGTCTCACCTGCCCCACTACTGCTGATCAACACAATACACAATACACAATACACACAATACTTCTATTCTTTAGCTTTTAGCTGTGCCTAACTTTAGCTAGCTCAGATTTTATTGTTGATATGTTACCACCATGTGCCCTGTGTGACCATGTGCTTTTACGATTATATTGTTATTATTAATATGAGTGTCAGTATTTTGTCACCACTCTGACTTCTCCTCTTCAGTTGTGTTTGTTTCCTTCTCTTTGTTTTTTGTTTCCTTTGTGTGCTGTAGGCCTAAAGCACTTTAGATCAACGTGGTGTGTAAAGTGCTATATGAATAAAGTTGAAGTTATAAACTCAACAATGATCCTGCTGAGTGGAAATAAAAGGGCAAACAATTCTCAGTGATGTATCACATCTTTTGTTCAGTGACTTGTTGCCATCAGGTTTTTTTTTTTTGCCTATCCATGCCTGATATCTTGCATACCATCTGTAAACAAATCATGATATGTGATGTTCATGATTATGTTATTATGTTAAATTGTGTTGCCCTTGATTCTTGATTGCTGGTATGTTATTATTGTATACAGAGCACTATTTTTGACTGTCTCTATTTGTTTTTTTATGATATATTTGTCCGAAATTGCCACACAGATAATTCATTTCTGAAGGGACAATAAACTAAACTAAACCTAATTTCCTTGGACTGTGCTGTTGATTTCACTTCATGATCTGAATAGTTGTCCCTTGTATGTACCACATTTCATGTCTCATTCTATATATCCTGAACTCTCTGCACTGCCCCTAAAATGAGAGCGTCTCTGCATCTTTTATTATAATGGCCACTTGAACCAAACAATTAAAATACTTTCAAACTGGTTAATTTGCCTAATGATAAATGCAAAATCATTATTGTTTTTTCATCACATATTTTTTTTCTTTCAAAACCTTTCTAAAGACCCAATATTTGGTAAACTGGGCTTGCTCATTTGATGAAAATAGAAAATAAAGACAGTAAAACATTGTTGTTATACGACCAAACAAGGAAATGTTTCATGTTGTATATGTTATATGGGCTATTCATTTCTTTGTACAAGATGTCAATAATAATTTGGAAACATTTTCCGAGAGTAGGCTGACAATGCCAGAAAAGATGGATCATGGTTTCAGAACAAAAATCTTGTACCAATAAAAAGGAAAATAAAAGGCATGTCTTTTACAATCCTCATTTATTTGCCGTTTTTAATGTATTTATTGTTGTCTATTTTTCTTACTTGTGGTTGCCACCCTGGCATATTTGTTTTAATGTATGAATTGCATTGTTTTTTATGTCAAAATGTATTGAATTTTGTCAATAACATTTGGGAAAAAATTACTATGGATGGTGAGCACGCTCTCTTCTGCAGAGGCGTGGCTGGACGCGAGTGGGCGTGGTGGGCTTTGTCACGTAGCTCCTTCTTCTTCTTCTCGGTTTTTCCTCTACGTGTGGCCGACTTGGAGGGAAGTGAACGTCGCGGAGAAAGGAAAAAATAGGAGAAACGAGCAGAAACACCAACTACCCCCCAAAAGCTGGTAATGTTACAAATATTGAGACACGTTTCCAGAATCTTCTCTGCTGTATGTGCTGATATTTTGATGTGTGCACGTTAGTTAAATGCGCTCTCGCGGCCCTCGGTTAGCTAGCAGTGGCTAACGTTAGCCTCCGCGGCCTGTTAGCAGGCCGCTGGGGTTTAGGCGCGGGGACAGACACGCATTCATCCGACGCTCTCCAAAATAGGGGCTCGGTGCTTTGCGTTAGCTAACCGACAAGAGACCGCCACGTAATCTGGCCTGTTTAGCTACGTAATGGGAGTGAGTTCATGTGTATGCTATTTGGAATAGTAATATTGTACCATGTTTTGTCGAACCTGGTTGGACACATGTTTACCCTTCTCATCAGAGCAGGGAGTGAGCATGCAGCTGGCTAACATGCTAATGCTAATAAGGCCTCTGTCTGCACGTTTCCGAGTTGGAGAACAACTCAAGAATTGCTGTGTTTTTGATCGGTAATAACAAACAAACGCAAGTCCACTATTAAAACAAAGTTTGTGCCTACAGAAGACTATGTTAAGCGATTTCTGTAGTAATTTTAATGTTAGCTATCGTTACTGGCACAATCTGTGACGTTTAACTTTGCCTGAAGACAATGTCGTCCGTTTGCAGCACTGTAAAGTACTGAAGAAATATCAGCCGGTTTTATGTCAGTGTGAGCTACTATGAGTACTATGCTATGAGTAAGGTTCTCATAAAGGTACTAGCACATTAGACTGGTTTTCCACTAGGAGAACTGGTGCTCATTCATTAAAAATGCAGAATGACTTGTATAGCATAGACATATACTAACTTTATTGTGTTCTGGGACAATTTATTGATATATTAATGGTGGGTCCATAGAGACTTAACTTGTCTATCTTTTCTCTCCTGACAATCAGTGTTTTGTTTCACGTGGAGGTTCCCTCCCATTCTTTGTTTACCATGATCACACTGTGGTTATGTCAGCAACATTTAATTCAACCTTAAAATTGGTAAACTGTACACAGCAAATAAAAAGGTGGAAGCACGCTTTTATTACTGTAGGTGTGAGAAGAAATGACTGGCAACCTTTGTGTGTGTCCAGTTTTTATCCAATATGACCATCATCACATGAGACTGGCCTCCTCGTTTAGCCGAACAGGCTAAAGCTACAATCCAGAAAAGTAAATACAGCAGATCATACATAAGTCAACATTAGCAGCTCTGTTACATGCCGACTAATTTCATGATATACAGTTAGTTGATTACAAAAAAAACAGTAGCAGTTACCAACAGATATGGCTCATAACTCCAGCCGAAGCAGAATTATGTAAGCATGCAATGATGCACACACACAACAATACAAATACATCACCATGGAAATAAGCTAGTAGGTTTGTCGTCAATCTTGTTGTCAAATGTATGTCATCCTTAATGTCATGTTCTTCAGACAGAAAGGGTGCTTGTTTGCTCACTGCCATGCTGACTGAGTTGTTTAATTTTGTCTTCAGCCTCAGGAGCAGTGAAGTGTCTTCATGGCAGTTCGTCGAGGACACATTAAGTACATGAAAGTGAGTATGAGATCTCAACTCCCATTTCAAACAGCACTGTAGTATCTGACCTCATCAACTGAATGTTAGCGGTACGGAGGAATATTTTTTGTGTCGGGGTGGTTGACAAAGAATTGAATGCTGCTATATGGCAGCAAGAAATTTGGCTGCAGAAAATGTACAG
Source organism: Heterobranchus longifilis (assembly GCA_028570985.1). NCBI lineage: Eukaryota > Metazoa > Chordata > Actinopteri > Siluriformes > Clariidae > Heterobranchus > Heterobranchus longifilis. Next base: position 9,520 of record JAOVVB010230990.1, read on the forward strand.
AATTTGTGTAAAGGATGTCACGACTGTACACAGTGATCTGTTATTATTTTGCTGGAACTAATGATCTGACACGAGACAGCATTAAGCGAAATCAAAAACACTCACACATTCCAGCTCCTGCCAGCTATGTCCATGTTTACTGGTTTAATACAGGACCCTCATTCATCCTCTCAGGCAGTGTATCTTACCCACCAGAATACACAATCACAACTCTTCTCTTGCATGAATGGACCTCTGTCAGGTTGACCGCCAGACTGGTTCCCCTTTCAGGCCTGGTGCCGTTTCACCAGGACACGCTCTGCTGAACAGACAGCGGAAGCAAATTTAAAAAAAAAAAGTATTTTGAAGCCAGGCTCCTTTCTTGTTGTTGTGGGCACTTTACATTGTTAACTAAACAAATCATAACTGGTTATCAGATTAGACTGCAGACTGATATGTGGAAGGGTTAATTACTTTACAAATGTAAAACTTGTGCATGACATTCCATAGTTTTACATTTCTAATTGGCTTAGTGCAGAGTACTACACCAAGACCAATCTGCAGCTTAAATCCAGTCACATGCTTGAGTAATGTAATTAGTCACCATTATGTAGCCTTGAATACAGCTTTTAACCCCTGGGTTTCTGTTGTGTTGAAAACTGTAATTTCACTGCATGGACACTCTATTCCCCCTTTTGACCAACAAGTAACATCACTCTTTGTGTTTCCACCACATTTGAAGATTCAGCAGCACAATTGAAAATTTCAATTGAGGAAACACTGACACAGAATCATCCTGTTATTTTTTTAAAGATTACTATTGTATATCAAATCAACTTTATTTATATAGCACTTTACACACAACATGGTTGATCCAAAGTGCTTTTCATCACACAAATATAC
>JAOVVB010231010.1:0-10401 GCA_028570985.1 Heterobranchus longifilis
ATCCAGACCTTCCTCCAGCACTGAGACAGCACTGTGGAGATGGGTCTGGCTACACAATCCCACATATAACATCCCGCTGCTGTAAATACTACAGTACCAAATGTATTAAACCTAAAACAACAAATGTGTTGTTTACTCTTGTTTGAGTAATGTTTGTTAAGGTTTGCTGTTTGCCAGCTGTTTTAGGAAATTACTCAGTCTTTTCTTTCTTCATATTTTGAGCCATTTTTAAAGATTTAGGTCTTCAGTAGGAATAAATGGGTTTGGGGCTGAGTGCCAGAAACAGGGCAGGGAAGTCAGAAATATATTGAAAGGCAAACTAACACATCGTTGCTTGGTCTTTTTGTGGAATCTGTTGACAAGAAGAAAAATATAATAACGGCAGCCTTATACTCAAAGTTAAACGCAGAATTAAAGCAGTTATTGATGGGTTTGCACATTTCAATTTGCATGATAAAATCACTAGGTGTGATTTTTAAGAGCCTTTAAAGGAAAGCATAATTGTTCATCTACAGGGCTCTTCCCCTCAAGATTCACTTTAAAAATCTAATCTGATGTGGCTGAAAATATTATTTGTGATGCACAAGCAAATCAGCAGTTTCTGTAGTTTTTGCTCGTCTTTGTTTTGCTATCTTAAAGGGACTGTAGCTGCATAATCACCAGCTTTTTTTTTTGCGTATCTATTAGAAGCATATTCAAAGCACTCATTGTAGAGACCATGTTTACTGTAAACTATAGTGAAGAGTGTATTTTTGCAGCAGCAAAACAACTACAATTTAATATGTGGTAATATTATATCCAAAACAAAAAAATCAGCATAAACTGATATATTAAGTTTAAAAAAATACATATTTTCAGCAAAGAAATTAAACAATGAGGCTTTTTCTATTTCTGCTGTTTTGCAAAAGTCTGCCCTTCTCTCTATCTGACTATCTAACCATCCTTATTATTTTAATATGATATTTCAGATACCATTCTGACTGCCTGAGCAGAGATATTGAAGCTATTCAGGAAATAGATAGGGAAAATGTGTTCTCCCTTCTTAGAATATATCCGCCTTCATGGCAGAAAGATTAAGCATCTTTGACAGCAGGGCTCCATTACCCAATACTGGGTTTTGGACAAGCACCGAGGGTAGATAAGTTATCTGACGAGGTATGACATAGAGTCAGTTTGACTTTTTTCAGGTGTATTTCAGTGCCTGAGAGTCCTGTCGTTTCCTCTTGAGTTGTAAATCTCCTCTCAGGAATATGTGAAAATGTGGTTTCTGTTTTCCTGAAATGTTGAGTTATTTATGCTTTCTAAGACACGGTGAATTGCACAATGTCAGTGCAGTAGCCACTGGAAATAATGCTGTAAAAAGCAATATTTTTATTCTTACCATTCCATGTCAAAATGTATAGGAAGTAATGAAGACAGGATATGATACAGTGGTGATAGCCTAGCCTTAGGGACCTGTTTGTTTTATTTTTTGCCAGCTGACATTATCATGATCATTACGTCCGTGCCGCCTGCATGATCCTTACATGATTGCCCTATTCCAGCTAATGAAGCTGGCTCTGCGAGCCGTCATACCTGTCACCCTGCCAAAACCTTGCCTCCACTTTATTGCCTCTGGTCCAAGTAATTTATTTGTTTATTTTCATTAACAGAAACATTAGGTCTCTTTTCTTACCGGATATGGAAAATACGTTAATGAACATGCCAGTTAAAATGAAGATGAAAGCAGCAGTTAATTATCTCCTCCAACATTCTGCAAGACAGATTAATTCCAATAAAAAAAAGAGAAGTCATTACCGCCGGCCCGACTTGTCAATGCGATGATCTGAGGAGCTGTTTACAAGGGTCATAGGATAAGAAATGGAATTGAAATGTACTGCAGGACCTCATTACAGTTATCATACCCTAACATATTTGAGGAAAAAAAATGGTATGTTACAAGATTTAAATTCAATAAAACTGTCAGAAACTGACATTCTGACCTGAAAATGTGACACCTGACGCACTGGGTTACAGTGAAAACCTACTGCACATGGCTTCTCTGGAGGGAGACAAAAACACAGCAAATAAATACAAACAGCAGCAGTAGCAGCATAATGAAAGTGACGCTGGTACGAGCACAACTTTAAAATAAGAGGGAGGAATAAATAGAAAGAAAGGAAAGTACAACTTTACAATTAAAGGGAGAGATAAATAAAAGGAAAGTACAACTTTACAATTAAAGGGAGAGATAAATAAAAGGAAAGTACAACTTTACAATTGAAGGGAGAGATAAATAAAAGTAAAGTACAACTTAAAACATTTTTTTTAAAGTTTGACAAACTATGATTAAATTCATCCCCTCATCATATAAATGTAAGGGAGTAAAATGTACAATATTTTTCCTCTGAAATGTTGTGGAGTAGAAGTATAAAGTAGCAAAAAAAAAAATATTCAAGTAAAGTTATGTATGTTATGTAACTAGTTTTCCATAGTTTTCTGTTTCCTACATATAATATTAACAAGATAAATAAGCCCAAATTATTTTTTGCCACTTTGCCAAATAGTACTATTTATCACAGGATCTATTGTTCTGGATGGTTCCCTAAATAGTGGATGGCAGATAAAGTGGGAGGAGGAAAGACCTTTACAAATGCTACTGACAGTCTCTAATCTGCATGTTTACTGCTTTCATTAGAAGATCATCAAAGTGTGGAATCGATTGTGTAGTAGTCGCTCAGCAAGGAGCCGTATATTCACACTCTGCAGGAAACTTTTGTTGTTAATCGAAAGGGAGTCGTGCGCTGAGGATGTCTAAAAAAAAACTGTGTGCACATTTAGCTTTTTTTTTTAATAGCACCACTCACTTTGTCTTTGTGTCGATCAGGAAATTAAGTACACTTCCATGTACATATGTGTCTTCAATCCCAGAGCCTCTCTGAAAGCTCACATGTGACCACCGTCAGCAGTTCTTCCCCACAATGCTTTATGACATACACGTGTATATTATCCAACCTGCTCCCTCACATGAGCGCGCACGGCGAGCGCTAATGGAACGTGTTGGCCTAAAATAGCCGTTAATGACACCGCTTGTTTAATGGAGGTGATGGAGGAGTGGGTTCATCTGCGATTGGTGGCTGGAGCAATCAATTGACACCACCACCCCTTCCCCTCTGCCTCCGTGCCTCCTTCCTTTCTGTCATCCCCTCCACACTGCTGGGAGCAGGAATGCAGGAGGGAGAGAGGGGAGGGAGGCAGCGGGAGAGACTGTGAAGAAGAGGCAAGAAACTCTGTGTTGTTACATCATCACAACCCCTGGTATTATGTGCACCCTGATCAAAATTCATGTATTCAGCCCGCCTCCCACTCTCGCGCGGATCACTGAGAGGCGACTTGTTGGTTTATTAGCGATCACCCATCGGATTGCGCCTGCACTCGGACGGACGCAGGGCGAGAGAGGTGGCGGCGGCGGCGGTGTCGGACCGATAGCGCGGATGGATGGGTTGATGGGAAGAGGAGAGGAGGGTGCCCTCTGGTAATCGTTGCCCGGCCTGTTTAGTCATGGTCCTGGTAATCTCTGGTGACCTTGGCTGCTGCCTTTGCTGGCTGGATTTGCGCAGTGCTGCATTAATATGCACGCAGTTAGGAGATGGGCTCTCAGTCTCTCTGAGTCTGTTTTCGCCTGTCTCTTTCTATCCCCCTCTACACACACACACACACACACACACACACACACACACACACACACACACACACACTCCCTCTCTCTCTGTCTCTCAGTATGCACTTGTGTCTTTCCTCTCCTTCACCCCTTTTTTTTTTTCTCCCCCTTTCATACATTACTGGCACCCATCTCTCTCAGCCATTTAGCTCACCTCTTCCCATTCTGTCTATAAAAGAATCACAGACTTCAGAATTTATGATGGCATCTCAATCGGGCTGGTCTCAGAATTTGGCAGGCTGAAGGGTTTTTAAGGTTATTTTTATGGCATTTCTGCTTTATTAGATAATGTGCAGCCTAGCAAGATGGCAGACAGAGAGAGACAGAAGGAGAAGAGGAATGATAAATCACTGAGGTATTTTGTCAAATAACAAACTTTGATATTTATTTTTCTTCCCGTCTTTTTCCTTATGCCCTTCGGCTTCATACATCATTTCAGAGAAATCCTTGATTTTCTTGCTTCCTTTCAAAGAGAGGTCAGAGGTCAGGGGTAGCTACTAAACATCCGAGCTGTGTCTCTCTCAAGGACACTGATGCAGGAACTACGACCGGCACTAACAATTGTTTGGTTGAAATACACTTCACACTCACTATTCTGCTGCTGCTCCTCTTACATTGTGGAAAAACACAGGCAGCTTTCAGACGAATGTGACAAACTGCAACTTTCCGGCGTAGCAGAGAAAAGAAAAGAAGACAGTGTCCCCCTTAAAATACTGACACTGCATTTCATATTATAATTTCCTCTGCAGACAGAAAAGATGACAACTTGGCCACCACATTTCATTTGTGCTGACTTTAAACTCAAATAGATGTGACTGACATCTAAAGTAATCTTACAATTTGAATCCTTTAAAGGAATACTTCACCCTCAAAATGATTATTTCTACATCAGTTACTCACCCCGTGTTACCTTGAATTTGTAGAGAAAACTTTTTCTCACCTGCCTCCACGGTGAACGGAGAACGCAAAAAAAAACATGAATGGAAGTCGGGAGCCGCGTTTAACAACAGCAAAACTACATCAAAACATCCGTTCACAAATTCTCACGCAATTCCTGCTACTCGTCCAACGAGTACATAGCGAGCAGCTAAAATAATCTACTTGCTTGCTGGAATCTTTTGTTTTGATTCGCCTCATTCGTGCGATTACTCGCATCGTTCGCTGCAGAAGTTCAGATTTTTCAACTCAGCAAACTGCAAGACCGGAACTCACATCTAATTGCATCTTTACGTTGACTTTACATGTAATTAATTCACACAAATTAATTTATTCGTGTCTGGTGTGTACATGACATGAGACTGTGTTTTAAATAGTAAGGTTTTAGTGAAAAGTCATGTGTTTGTGAAGTACTGAGCGTACGATTCGGATTATACTGCACGAGGAATGTGAGAGTTCATAAATGGATGTTTTGATTTGCTGTTATTAAACATTGCCTCCTATTACTTCCATGCATCATCCATCCATTCTCTGTTTTTGGATTTTTTTCGTTCACTGTGGAGGCAGAAACAAAGTTTTCTTAACAAATTCAAGGTAACAGGCTGAGTAAGTGATGTATAAATGATTATTGTGGCGGTGAAGTATTCCTTTAATGTTCAAAAGGTCCTGATTACATGAATTCATACTTTTATTTGTGAAAGTGTATTTATGCTAAGAGAGTTTAAAGCGCTTCCAAATGCAGCACAGATAAATTTGAACTAAAAAACACTCAACATCAGTGCTTGTCAAAGTCTAACAATGACTGCCTTTTTTTCCCATCACATCGGACCTCTGTAGCCTTTTAACGGCAAGAAAAATCTCATTCCATTTCTTTATGACATCCTCTTCATCTCAGCAGGGGAATTAGAGTTTTTTAATAGCTCTCTTTCAGCCTTTATCATGTTTTTTGTCTAAAGTCCAACCAAGGGCACTGCCTCCTTGATTTTCCTTGATTACTGGTGGAGGCAAAGCCAAGGGAGGATGAATGAGACAGAAGCAGATTAAAAAAAAGACAAAAAAAGACTCTTCATTTTGCCAGTGATATCAAAAAAGGCTAAAATGTGTTGGAGTTGCAATCCAGGTAGGCATACTTTACTATTGATGGCTTAACAGCAGAGCTGGTTTGGTCTGATTGATATAGTGGAGCACCGGTCTTAGCGTTTGATCAATATCAGAGCTACTGCTTTTTATCCAGTGCAGCTACAGCACAGATATACTGTAGTTGGAGTTGTTTTACTCCGACCTCCAGCCCTTTTCCAGCGTTATCTGTTGAAGTAGCCTCCGGGGCAGCTCCAAGTAGCAGAACTTTTAATGTTGTGTCTTTACAAAGATTTCTTTATACGCCGCAGAAGGAAAGCACATTTTTTTTCTTTCATTTCTCGCACATTTCTTTGGTAGATGTGTACATGTAGATACAGCAAAGTCAGAGGATGTTGATACAACCATCTGGTATCCAACTTTCAATACCAAAACAGCCTCGGCATTATCAGTCAGCCTTTCTGTTTCAAGGCCCATAGTTTCTTCAGAAACGCTGAAAAAAACTGCAGTGAGTGCAGCTTTCGTAAAAAAAAATTTTTTTAAATATTTTTGTTCCTTGATTGAACGATATCGATCGATCACAAAACTTTATCTGCCCTGTTTGTCTTGATCGGCAGATAAAAACTTTGTGATAAAAAAGTGGCATTATGAAATTAAACATTGAAGAAAATGGTCTTGTGAAATAAAAATAGGCGTTGGGTATAGTTTTTGAAATTTTTGAAATTAAAAATGCAGAGGAAATAACAATGAACTGCGTTTTAGAATTTAACTATTTCACCATTTCATGGTTTTATTTAGTCTATTTATTCATCACATCACTGTATGTATTTCTTGTGGTACTTACTACATTTATCTGCTGTTATTTCAATGATTTTGCACAGAAAGAGAGCCCTTTTGTACAGTTTTTGCAGAGCTTCCATATACATAGTACAGCCGAAGATAGACAGGAAAGGGGTGAGAGAGAGGGGACGACAGGCAGCAAAGGGCTGCGAGCGGGGGAGGGCTTTAGCCTCTGAATATAGAGTACACGCTCTGCCACTGATCCACCAGCACGCCACAGATCATAGGATGTTTGACACTGATTTGATGCAGTGACCCTGTTAAAAATCTAGACTTTTTGTCAGATTGTATGTCACTCTGGATGTGCTCAAAGTGCTGTGAATGTAAACATCACTTTCACCAGAATAACTCATGACATTAATATTAGCAGCTGCATCTCCTGCTCTGATGCTTGCTTCTAAAGCAAAACTGCACTGATGCATTTCAGATGTAGCTTGTTGGGAGTTAGAGACTCGTCGTCCTCGCCGACTCACAAACACCACAGCCTTTTTCTGCAGCTACAAACAAAATGTAAAACAGCATATTTGAAAGGAAATATGAAAAAAATAAGCCTTTTTACCTCTCCTGATGGTGACACCTTCAAAAAGGCCTCACTTCTCTGCATGCCCACATTCAGCAGCTGCAGTGGGAGCACTTACCAAATGAGAGAGCCAGTGTGAACAGCCGAGGAACAATTGCATTAATTTAGTGTACTCAACCACCTCTGCGGATAGTTTGTTTATATTGGATTACCCCATTGTTACCTTGCCCGAACCTGCGATTCTCGCTAACAAGCCCACCGAGTCTTTCACTGGAGGGCTTTAGATTATTTTTGAGTTTTGTTTTGCTGTTGTCAAGCTAACTGAGTGAGTGGCGCTAATTGGCATTCATCCTTCTTTTTATTTTGTCGTACAAACAGTACATATAATACAGAGTGCATGTATAAACACCAACACTGATGTGCCAGTGAGTTGAATCTTGGTGATTATTCCCTCTCCTGAAATAAGAATCACCTTTTCTTTAACCTTTTTATTACTGTTCTACTTTCCGTAGAGCTCCCCGGTTTCCCCTCAGACGGTCATCCATCTAAAGCAGTGAACCCCGGTTTAATTAATTATGTATATGCAAATGTATGCTCATAGTGCCAGGATCTCCATTTTCATTTTCTTGGCTTTTTTTTTTTTTCCTCTCCCTCCTCTGCCTCTTCTTTCCTTTTTTTTAATATTCTTCTATGGCAGCTCCAGGTGGATTTATTGTAAATTCAATTTGCATTAAGGTTCTAATTTGCTGACACTGTGCATGAATACATTTTTTAAACTGTTATGCACCTCAGCACCCACAACTGCCCACCCCCCCCCCATGCCTGAACTATGGGTGCATGTGCAGGGAGAAGATGGGGTGCAGCACACGGTAATGGAATTCTTACTAAGCTTCTAATTGGAGCAGAATAGGATGGCTTATTTTGAATCAGGAAAATGAACTGCTTGTTATCAGGCGGTTGGCTGAGAGATAAGGGAATTACAGTTTGTGTGTTGAGGGAGTTGTTTTTTATGTGTGTATTGAGTGGAACATATAGCTGTGTTTGTGTGTGCCTGCATGGTTATATAACTAAAAAGTAGCTCAAAATGACCAGATTGGGCTCATGTTCATCTCTTATTTAATTAGTTTCTTAGTTGAAAGCGTTTCTGACCTAAATACAAGTACTCCCCGTTTGCAGTGTTTTAATATTATTCATTTAGAATTAGCATTATTTTGGTTTATTTATTTTTACAGAGGAAGAAACTATCAAATTAAAATCATAATCTGTTTATTCTATTGTATTTTACTTGCTTTAGGTTTGTTACCCTCAGCCTGTTTTTGGAGAGATTTTGGAACAGATTACATTCAGTTACAACAATTCATTATCTGAAGGCTTGCAGCCTGACTGGGACAATAAATGACTCGCATGCCTCTCTAGATTTACTGTATGAATAAGCTAATGTGTGATTTGCAGGTAATTTGAGTTGTAATGTCAGGAGAACCTCCTCTCAAAGGTAAAATACTTTTCAGAAAAGCTTGTTTGAGACTGTTAGTCATGTCTGGAGATGTCTAAATCTAATCTATTGGTGTTCTGTGTTCCCCTGATGTGGAGTGACCGCTTCTCCTCACTGATAACTCCCAGTCTCAGCCTGAGGAGGGAGTAGACAGCAGTGCTCCTCTCTACACATGGCAACAGTTTCTTTTCCTTTGGGCCAGAAGTTAACACTTTCTTCTCCAGATTACACCCGCCACTGTATAAACCAGCCAATAGGAGGTGTGAATCTTTTGGTATCTTGCGAGTAGATGTCGATCCTTTGGGTCACGATTTGATTCAAAATCAATTCTCGATTTGATTCAGTTGGATGCTAATTTCAGGATCTACTCCAGTCCACTGTGTGCTCATAAAGGCGGTCCAGCAAATGATGGCATGAAAGCAGAGTAAAGTGTGTATAAGTATGTTTTTTTTTTATTTTTTTAGTGTCTTTAATGTTTTTAGCTTGATTGTTGTTGCCTTGTATTTTACTTGCTATTTTATTGTGAAGCACTTTGACATCTGCTCTTGAAAGGTGCTATACAATTCAACTTTATTATTATTATTATTATTATTATTATTATTATTATTATTATTATTATTATTATTATTAGATTATGGAGTTTTTGTATTTGAAAAAGTTATATCAACTGACTGCAATACAGTAACACTTTGTAACACAAATAATGTAACACTATGGCAAACGACAGAAAATAAAATCTATTAATGCTGAACTTACATAAATAAACACTTACAAATCTTAGAAGATAAGAATCTCGGATCGTACATGAACTGATTTTTTCCCTCACTCCGAGTCCAGGACATGATCCCTCATTGGCTTCCCACAGAGTGCTTTTACAGTATCCTGCATCACCAGGCAAAATTGCAATTTGGGAGCGAGCTCTTTTTCAGTGCTGCAGCACTAAGGCCTGTACTAAGGCATGAGGCCAATTCATTTGATAACGTTCGCAGAATATGAACACATTCATTTAAACAAATGCCTTTTTTGACTTTCAATTTAAATGATCTCAAAGCTCTGGCTTGACTTTGTTTAGGCTGGTTTTTTTTTTTTTTTTTTTTTACAGGAATCTAATATTATGTCACTAAGTACTCCATTAGATAACTATGTGATAGATTTAGTGGAAAAGATGGGAAGCTTTGTAGTCAAAATGCTGCAATGCTGTCAATGAAGAGCGAACTCAACCCTGGCCATTTATGTTTTCATTGCAGCTTTGATCTGTTTTATGATGCACTGGTCTGATGAATAATGTAACACTTGACCCTGGTCCAACTTTGTATGGGAATAACAAGCAAGGAAGAAATTAATTTTAGTACTGTGTTCGTTACGTGTGACGAATAGTATTACTCACCTTCTTGGGCTGCGCGGCGGCGGTGCTGTCCCGTTCTCAAAAACTCAATCAAATCAATGGACATGCCGGCAAGACGGAGCCAAAAATACCACCTCTGGTGCAGAAATATGAAATAAACAGGCATCGGCATTTGCAGGAAACATCTCAGCCAGCTGTCCTCACTTCCCCATGTCACTGGCTGAACATTGTCACGGAGAATGAGTGCAGTGCATCATATTATCTCGTTTGTAATTGAATTGTAGCGGGAGGTAGGTTGGTAATCAGTGTACAGCAGGTAGTTTTCGTTCCAGTGTTTGACAGTAATGTCCTCTAATGGGAAGCTCTGGCTCTACTCTTGTTCCAGGCCACTAGGTTTCCCTGGATCCCTGGCTGCCTGTGGGAGTGTGTGACTGCAGTGTGTGTGTGTGTGTGTGTGTGTGTGTGTGTGTGTGTGTGTGTGTGTGTGTGTG
>JAOVVB010231040.1:0-24204 GCA_028570985.1 Heterobranchus longifilis
CCTTGTATGCTTCTATACTTGTATATTCGCATACTTGGCAATAAACAATTTCTGATTCTGATTCTGATTCTGATTCTAAATTTATTTTTAAATGTATTTTTTTTTTTTATCATTAAATAATATTTATTTGTTATTTTCCCTTTGCAACCCCCCCACCCCTCTACTATTTATTACCCCAAACGTATATATTTCTGTATATTCATTGTATATGGGGGGTTATTAAGGGTTATTATAAGTAATGAAACACTGCAGTAATGACATACTTCTGACTCTTCTCTGCAGTACCAGCACGGTGCCACTGGGGGGCGCAGGTCATCTGGCAGCCGGACTGACGACTATATAAACACAGTGATCGAACCCTGACCGGTTTTATTATGCATCCATGATCCAGACGCTGCAGATGTTTGGCTTCATTCTCTCTCTACACAAGAAGAGCTAAACTATGGATGATAAATACCAATACCCGGTTTTCTTTGAGTGTCAGAGGCTTCTCGGCGAGCAGGTGAAGAAAGTAGAGACATATTTCCGTGTGCGCCGCAGATCTGGCGGAGGAGACTGTGCACCACTGAGGAGCGTCAGCGATCAAATCTACTGCGTTGCTTTCAAATATCAAAAAGGTAATCCACAAGACACCATACACTCATTATCAACTCGTGTTTTAAATGATATGTCGTCCAGTGTCTTGTGTTAGTACAAGAAGTAGCTCTACCCTATGTTTTGAACTTTAAAATATAACTGCACCAACTATTGATTTAATTGTTTTTTTCTTGAAGAACAAAATAGTATTAACTGTTATTACAAAGCTATCCTATAATAATTCCACAGATTCAACAGGGGTTTGTGAGATAACAAGCGAAATCCTTAAGTTTCACTTTCCGAGAAAGTGAAAGTAGAAATCAACGCTGTTAGGCTGCCAATAGGCTGTTATGAAAAGAATATAACAATAACACACTAATTTCCAGTTTTCATTCACTGAATGTACAGTAGCCTACTTTAGGAAGTAGAATCAGCTGTTGTCCATAAAACATGATTGCATTAGAAACAACAATGGTGAGTATCACTCATGTTAATGTGTATTATGGTGCAGAGTGCACACTAGAGAGGGGGGGGGGTGAAACTGCAAATTTCCAACAATATTTTCGAACAATAAGTGACAGAAAAAGAGAGAATGAGAATCTTACCAAATAAAAAGTGTTTTTTTTGTCAAATAAACAGCGATTCCATTATTTGAAGGTCCTATATTCTGCTCATTTTCAGGTTCATACTTGTATTTTGGGTTTCTACTAGAACATGTTTACATGTTTAATTAAAAAAAAAGCCCAATTTATTTATTTTTCCTCATACTGTCTGTCTGAATATACCAGAGAAAAGAAAGCGAGGAGATGAAGTCATACATTGTTCTTTTCTATATGAATTAATTAATTGATTGATGGATGGATGGATGTTATTTGATGATTAAAAATACATATAACACTGCAGTGCAGTCAGTACATACATTAAAAATCACTGAGGATAAAAACACAACAAAACCCTGAGGTTTATTTCCATTGTGATCCTCTGACCACACCAACTGTTAAGTCTAATTTATTTTTGTTTTATCTATTTATGGACAACGCACATTAATCAACCTTACTGTAAATGTGTGAGTTAAAACATTCACTGTGTTTGGTGCTCTGCTGCTCCGTCTCCTCAGACTGAACGGTATATTCCAACAGCGCTGCGCAATTGCGCACGAGTTTATGCCAGAATGCGCTCTTTAGTGACTATTTACACACGCAGAGAGAGGGAGAGCGATATTATGCACATGTAGGCCTATATGTATAGTTCATGAGAAAAAAAAGAAGAAAAAAGGTTGACCACTGAATTTCCTCTTTGAGCAAAGTTGGCGATTTATTTAAGCAAAAAAAAAGGGCAGATGTATGACTGTTTATTATTCAAAAGTCTAGTTAGACTACTGTTAGAACTTAAATATAACATAAAAATTGAGGATCTTGATGCATTTCAAAATAAACTGAATTTAAATAGGCATTTATATACTTTGTACAGATATACATGAGTGTGTTTGTGTGTATATAATATACAGTCGTGGAACACTCAGTCATATATCATACATGTCACTCTTTATTTGTCTAGAACTTTTTATACAAACATTCTTACATTATGTCATGCTGTGAATTGAATGAAAAGTAAATATAGAAGTTGTCATGAATGCTCTTCTGCTCATCTGCGCTGTAACAAAACAATGGACAGCTGATGTGCCACAGTCATATGTAATTGACGTCACTTTAAAATGCCTCAAGGCAAGGATGCCTCATTTTGTTTAATGCCTGTTGCCTCGATTCCTCTCTACTGTGTCTCCTCCTCGCCTCCTCCGCTCGCATCTCCTGTGACTAAGATGCGAGCAGAGGAATTGAGGAGAGGAAACGGGGATGTACAAACTGGGAAATGGGATTGGTGGTGGGTTTTTTGGGGAGGTTGGGCTCAAGAGACGGAACATTTTAGACAGAGGGCGAATACAGGTATATTCAGACAGACAGTATGAGAAAAATAATGTTTTTTGAACATTAAAGTGTGTAAACGTGTTCTAGTAGAAAGCCAAAATTCAAGTATGATCCCGAAAACGAGCATGATATGTCTCCTTTAAAACTCACAATAACTAATGTCACATATTCTGTCTTAGATCAGCAGGCAGTTCGACAGAGATCTAAACATGTTGTGGACGGTCTGGAGTTGACTGTCCGAGACAGCCTGGAACCTCACACCTCCTCCCCAAACCAGGATCATAACGCTCAAGTACAGGTTAGTACAACTCATTCAGTCAAAGTTGTTTATTTAAAAACTTTTTTTTTTTTTTTTACAGTTCCCCATGTTCGGTAGTTATTTAACACCAAAGAGGTTGTATAAACTGTATCATAAACACTCCTGTGTTTCTGTTTCTGTGCATACAAGACGAGTAAACTGTTGTTATCATTATTTGAATGCCTCTTTTCAACACAGAGCCCACAGCCCATTCCTGCCTCAACACCTCCACCAAGTGGTGAAGATTATGAACTAAAACGTGATGCTTACATCCTCCGTTACCTAAAAGAATGCCCAAAGGCTGGGAAAGAACTAGAGAAAGGCCTCGCCTCTGTGGCCTGCTCTGCTCAGCTTTACCCACAGGAGAGAAGGGTTTTAGTCAGGAGATTAGCCCAACCTGGTGCTGCAGATGATGCTAGAAATTGGAAAGCCGAGGTAGACAAACTCTTTGATGCCTATGTGTGCCACTATGAGGTAGACTGTCGAAAAGTTAAAGCTTTGCTTCAGTCCTGCAGCACCACAGATGAGGTGAAGGTGTACAGCGAGGTTGGGATGGCTGTTGTTGTTGGGGAACGTTCTCAGGTTAACGCCAAGCTGATGGATGTCGAGGACAGGTCAGGTTTAAGTGAGAAACAAACCAGCGTTCGTCGACTGGGCGAGGCAAAGCTCCGTCTCCTCTGGAAAGTTATTGAACACAGTGTGGGACGAGATTTCCCAGAAGTGAAGGTCGCGCAGGGAGGTGGAGGTCAGTTAGTTTTGGAAGGTTCTGTGGAGGAGATTCTTAGAGTTGGTGATTGGCTCTCTGATCAGGAGAAATTGGTGTTAGACAGGACAGTTTCTGACATGAGCCCGCAGTTTTTGGCCTTCTTGAGAAAGGCGTACGGAGGTCCAGGGGTGCTGAGTGACTTTCTAGGGGTTGGTGACAAGGTGGAAATAGAGTTACGAGATACAGAGCTGTGTTTCTTCTCCCTTTCCACTGATAATCTTGATGAAACTGAAAATGCACTGCAATGTAAGATCAAGGAAATCAAGATTGAGGTTCCTAACTGCTCCGCTGTGCCATCTGATCTTCGGGAAAAGCTTAAGTCCAAGACAAATGAGATGAACCGAGGGCAATACAGGGCTCAGGTCGTGTTTGGCTCAGACAGCACGGTGTGTTTACTGGGCCATGCCAAAGAAGTTGAAGAGCTGAACGAAGCTGTCATACAGTTCATTTTGGATCAGTCTAGTGCGCAAAGCATCGTCCATCTGCCTCTCACAGAGTTAGTGCAAGAGTTACCAGAATTGCTGCAGCAGCATGGTTTCGACTATTCAGGGGTTACCTTCCATCCTTTTACATCTTCCTCTGGGCCCGTCGTGGTCCTGGAAGGTCCATCCGGGAAAGTGAATGAGGTCAGGAGCAGGCTGGGTGTATTTCTAGATGTATTTTTTCAGGATAGAGCCACCATTGACCCGTTAGGGACAGTAAGACATTTTCAAAGTCCCAGTGGGAAAGATGAACTCCTAAGTGTTGCACATAATTTGGAATCTTTGAGTTTGAGTGAAGTAAACACAACAGTTGCTAGCTACAGCCTTTGTGACGGGCTCCAGGTGCAGGTGTGTCAGGGTGACATCACCAAACAGGATGCCGATGTCTTGGTGAACGCTGCCAATGAAGATCTGGACCACGGTGGAGGGGTTGCTGCCGCATTAAGTAAAGCAGGAGGTCCTGATGTACAAACTGAAAGCAATGCCTTAGTAAAGCATTTAGGGAAAGTTCCTACAGGTGATGTGGTAGTGACCACAGCGGGGAACTTAAACTGCAAGAAACTGCTGCATGCTGTTGGGCCTGTAGGTGGAAAATCAGGTGGCAAGGAAAGGGTGTTAGTGGAAAAAACTGTCCAGTCTGCTCTAGATTTAGCAGAGATGATGGAGTTCAGATCTATAGCCATGCCCTGTATCAGCTCAGGTCTGTTTGGTGTTCCTGTCACTGTGTGCTCTGAGGCTATTGTAACTGCTGTTAAGAAGTTTGGCAGTCAGGGAGGGAGAAGTCTGAGAAGAATTATCCTGATTGATAACAGAGGAGACGTAGTGAGGGCCATGCAGGAAGCATGTGACCGGCTTCTCCAAGGGATAAGTACCGGCAACAATGCACCAAGAGATCTCGGGATCCAGATGGATACTGCTGCCCAAGACACAGCCAGAGGAGCCACTGCTGGAGCCCCCGGAGGTGGTGTCCACGTAGAGATCATTCAGGGAACCATCGAGACCCAGCAGGTGAGAAACTTTGCTGAGCTGTTAAGAAAATTTATCAAACCTACTCATTAGAGGACTCTGCAGAATGATTAATGTTTATGATACTTCCACAAGGCGTTATAAATGGCTTTGCCTACCTTGGTGATGTACTAAGAGTTTGATGTCCGTCAGTCTGCTGTCTCTATTAATGCATGCTAGACAGATCCCATTATTAGGCATTTCAGATGCATTTTTCAGTCATCAATCTTTTGCTACTTGAGTGAGGATGTTTCACAGCTACCCCTTTCCACGCCAGAGTTTTATTAAAAAGTTGCCTTCATTCATTGAACTTGAATGTTGGTCATTTTAATCAAACCACAACATTTCAGGCAAAAAGCTGAGAAAATTGTCATTTCTAGCATTTTTGTCCATGCCTACATATAAAAAGTTATCTGTCTCTTATAGGAAGGTATATGGATGAGAAATCCCAGAAAAAAGTCATTTTGGAGCTCTAGTCACCCAGCTCGACATTCGCTCAGATCCACCCTAGGAAAGGTGCCCCTCACTCGAGTAAAAATCCCCTCCAGCCCAGGGAAGGGGCCCCATATTCTTGTAAACGTAGTCTGATTCACGCTCCCCTCCATTGGGGAGACACTCAAGGCCCCGACACGACAGGCATTTTCCTCACGGCTCTACTTCTGGTTTACCAGTGATCCTCTTCTTCGCTTGTTTTTGAAGCCAGAAGTGCCGTACTATTTTCACAAGAACCGCAACAATATAACAGCAAAAACACAGATTGATGGAAAATCTCGTCAGTGGCGGGGAAAGAGCTAATCTGCTATAGTTTCTGGGTACCGGTGTCTGCTTGCATACAGAGCCAATGCTACAGAATCTTTTTTCAGGATAAACATGACCATCAGGTTCATTTAAGTTAACTTAAATTAAATTGTTGTATTCCCCAGGTGGACTGCTTGGTATCCCCTATGGTTGGCCATAATCCCATCTCTACCCGCATTGGAAACACTTTGTCCGAAAAGGTTGGACCTCAGCTGACTGCGAAGTTTCATAAGGAAGCAGGAGGAGCAACACTGCCTGGTGACACAGTTCTGGTGGAGGGCTTGCCCACACTTCAATCTAAAGGAGTGTTCTTCCTCAACCTCATCCCCTGGGATAATAACCAACATGGGACTGCAGTCGAGGTGAAATCATGTGTTTAGCGAATACGTCTCTGTAGGTTTTTTTTTGCAACCAGGTTTGTCGTTACTGTGTCTGTGTAACCTTGATAATCATTTAATCTTCCAGGCTCTGAGACAGAACATCAGAAAAATTCTGGCTTCCTGTCAGATCAGAGGCTTTAGTTCAGTTGCCCTCCCTGTGCTTGGGACCGGTGCTCTCCTGCGTTTTCCTCACAGTGTGGCATCCAGGGTTGTACTGGAGGAGATCCGTGAATTTGAACATAACCGGTTTAGCAGCACATCTTTCCTGATCCGTATTGTCATCCATCCCAATGACAAAGAATCTAGCAAGGTAAAGAAAATGCAGTAGGAGTGCCTTGTAACAAAAAAGAGTACACTAGTTTTTTTGTTTGTTTGTTTTGCATGTGGAACTGGAATGAAACCCTTCACTATGTCACTACAGGCCTTCCAGTCTGCCCAGGAAACTTTGCATCTCAGAGGATTCACGAACGATGCTAACCCAAACCAAGGTTAGTGTGAATATTTTCTTTTAAATTTCAGGTTGAGCAAGACTACTTGAGTCCCCTAAACACAACCACCACCGTACTAACACTGTTAAAGTTATGGATAATATGCTGCTCTACATATGGAACAATATTAGTATTTATTTGGAGTCTTTTTCAGTCTCCTTTTAACTCTGTACTTTTTTTTATTGAAATGACTTTAGCTTCCTTTTACCGCCATGTCTCCCGAACTAATGATGAGGTCACAGCCATGCTGGGTGGAGTCAAGCTTCAGATGGTCCGCGGTAACATCATTCATGAGAACACTGATGCCATTATCAACACAACTGACTTCTCCAACAACCAGTCTGGTATGATTGATTTTCTTAATGTTTTGATTGACTTTAAATACACACATAGAGGGCCACAGCACCCTACACTGGTGTTATTTTTGAGAGTTTTGTGTATATTTTATTAACTTAGATTAGATGCTACAGTAACTGTGTGTTTCACAGGTGTGTCCAAAGCCATTGTGACTGCAGCAGGGCCCACTGTCCAAGCAGCATTAGCACAAGGTAAGCCTTACAGGGAAAAATACTGTAAGAATACTTTGAAGAGGTTTTGGGGGTGTGAACATTAATATGCACCGTCCTCTTGTGCAATGGTTTAATGGCACTCAACTGGAGAATTAGTGCCAATTTTTGTGTTTATCTCGATGCGCCCAACTCCTTATCCAGATCAAGGATGGAAACATGTATTAATCATAGACTCCAACACAGTTTAGATGAAACCACGCCCATTTTCCGTATGATGAAAGCCTCGTGATTGGCTAGTCCTCATTGCCTCGGTGCGTCCTTGTGATTGGATGATATTACAGCTGCCCTTGCACAGTTCCCGCCTCCCGCAGAATATGAATGACAGCACCTCACTTTTTGGCTTTTCAAATCCGCCAGGCAAAACCTCGCCGGATGACTTGCGTCAGCCAGTTGAACATCAGCAACTTTAGCGGTTAGCTCATGGGCTTAGTTTGGCAGCGCCATTGATACCATAGACGAGGTCGCATCATCGTCCCCAGCGCTGCCTTCTTGTCCACATATGGTCAACTTCTGGCTCCAAAAAGTCAATATGGTGACCGATGGCGACGGACAGATTCCAAACTCGTCCACAAACCAATGGGTGATGTCACTCTTACTCTGTCCATTCTTTTTATACAGGCTATGGTATTAATTCACATTTACTTTTGCTGATCTTCTGGAAATGTGGTTAAAATGTGTGCAACATTTAGCTAAATTTTTTCATGTGGTATTTGCTTTTATGTTTTTGGTCAGTGGGTATTCCAGCAGACCTCATGTGCACCACAGGACCCGGGTTGCTTGGCTGTAGGGAAATCATTCATGCTAGTTTTAAGTGTGACCCTCAGCTGATTCGGAAGAATGGCAAAAAGCTACTGAAGCAGTGCGAGACCAAAGGCTACAACTCAGCGGCCTTCCCAGCTATCAATACTGGTTTGTACTGTGTGCATGTGTGTGTTTATGTGTACTTGTGCTATTGTATTGTATTGTATTGTATTGTACTTGCCTTATACAAATCTTGACCTTTGACCCTTTTTGAGAAGTTAAGGTACTCTGCCTTTGCATTGTCTGTGAAATAATAAGGGATCATCACAAGGCAAAAGGCCTTAACTTAATAAGATAATAATTATACATCATGAAACGATATACTAAAATCAATCAATTTGTATGTTTTTTTTTAAACTTGATTGTCTTTTGATGTTATATTACCAACTCATTATCATCATTAGGGCCAAATTCTGTAAACTAATAATTCTGTATACTAATACTGAATTAAAACATTTTTCCTAACCCTCAAAATTGCAACACCACTCTTAGTTTATAATGTCAAGAAGAGGCAAATCATGCCATGCAGTATGTTAAATAGGTTAAATATCAGTCAAGTTTTTCAGATTCACCTTCATAATATGATAAAAGTTTTGACATTGTATGATGGTTTTAGTATTTAATAGTCAAATATGTACTTGTGAATAAAAGTAAACCTTAAGTGAATTTAAGGGATTTTGTTTTGGTTTCGTAGTTCGTAGTAACACAACCCACTATTATCAACAACAAATATCACAGGTGACACCGGATATTTGTCCTCATGATAGAGCAGATCTTCAATGTTCTCCATTTTTGACCAAAATGAAGTTAAGGTCTTTTGCCTTTTTGCGGCAGCAATGTAGTCAGAATTTCAGGTTTACACAGAGTTAAGTTTGATTAAAAATCTTGCCATACATAAATCTATAGATGCTTTTCTGTTGACCTTTAGTAGCAAGACAATACTTTTCTTTAATTATAGTATGGGATCTAAATGATCAGAAAATACACTGATTAAAAAAAATAGACAAAAGATAAAGGTCACAACCAGTCACTGCAGCAGTGTAAATGGCAGCATTGGTGGCATTCACAATCATGATCTTTATATCCCCTCAGGTGTGGCTGGTATGGACTCTGTCAAAGCTTGTAAAGCCATGCTGGATGGCATGACCTCAGCTATTACAGACTTGAAACCAAATTCCCTCACGCTCATCCGCATTGTCATCCTCGAGCAACCGGTCTTCCAGGCTTTCAGGTCAGATACGCATCTCACTCATACAATGCGAGGGAAAGTTAGCATTCTTGCAGGGTGCATTTTTTGACCAGTCACAATAACTTGTTTTAAAACTTCTTGTCCTGTTTTGCAGATCAGAGCTGGAAAGCCGCTTTGGACAAACAGCCGCTCACCACCTCAGCCTGAGAGGTTTGTTTTTATTTATAAGGCTTTTGTGCCTAATTATGAGAGCTGGGCAATAAATGTATGGTTTAGGATGATGTCTAAAAATGACATCCTCCCTTAATTCAGAGTAATGTAGTGTCGGCGATGCATGTGTGTGTTTATTCCGGTGCTCTGCTGCACAGACCTGACACCCGCCCGCCTGCCTGCTTATGCCTGGCACTCTTTGCCACCGATGCAACACGGAGGTCTGGGTCGAGCTAGTGGGCAGCTGGCTATTTTGCTAGCTTGCTAATTCCGTCATGCTTTCATGCTTCACAGGTGTATTGATAAATGGTAAGATTGCCCAAAGAAAGGATAGGCATAAACAGTATTGTCAGTTGAGTGGATACTGATATCATGGATATCACACATGAATGGGGTTTTTCCATTGTCACTTTTGGCCGCGCTGAGCCAAACCAGAGTCGAGATTTGCTTTTCCATTAGCCGTTTTAGTGTGGCGAACCATAAACCGAGCAGTGATGTCTCACCGGCTGCAGCTGTGTTGCGAGTACGAGTGAAAAAGGCATTTTTAGAAGTCTTGTGTGTTCAGCTCTCAGTACTTTTGTAGCTTCTAACTTCTCTCCTATGTCGCTGTTTGTACTTTAAGATATCTGCTTCATTTTACCGTTTAATTTTTAGGACTTGTGTTAAGTTACTGCCAATGAAGACATATTTCCTGATTTTGCTGCTTCACAATAAAAGCTTTTGAATAACAAAATAACGGGGGACTTTTATTGTGAGGAATCTAAAGGAAATTAAATCTGTCTCATACTGTTTTACAGCCAATCCTTTGACCACTCAGCCTCGCCAGCTTCTAAATAACAACAGCAGACGTCCTGACGTAAGAACAGGGATGTCTGTAGTAATATCCTACATATTAGTTTAAAAATCGACCTACTAATGTTTAAAAATACAAAAGCAGCCAAAATAGCCTACATGGAGCTACCATAAAGCCACAAGCAGGTAGCCCTGTTGTCATGGAAATTCCTGCCGTGCCGTGCCGTGCCGTGCCGTGCCGTGCCTGCCGGCCCATGTGTATGGAAAAGTGGCTGAAGAATATCTTATCTGAGCTCAAATCATTGATGTAATGAGGTGTCTTTTTTTCTGTCTTTTCTTTTTTAGAAAAAGCGAAACAAAAGCTCAAGAAGTGGCACGACAAGTATTCAAAAACCTCCTCAACTTCAGCACCTCAAGGCAAAACCTTCACCTCCTCAAAGCCGCCGTCAGCTGTGATAAATGTGATTGGCTGTGGTCCAGACACCATCAGGACCGTCAAAAGAGATTTGGAGGGGACCCTGCAGAAGCAGCTGGTAGAGAGAGAGGTGGATGTGCAGGATTTTTCCCGACTTGACGCCATGGAGCTGGAGGCAGTGCAGGCCAAAGTCAAAGTGTTAGGAATCAGCCTGGAGTACAAGAGGCGTCCAAGTTCTGACGGTGCGAATGAGAACAGAGCAGGAAACACAGGAAGAGAGGTCTATGTGCTGAAAGGTCTAAAGGAGGACGTGCTGAGCGCCATTGAGCTTGTGAACAAAGCAATCCAAAAAGCACTTTGCAAAGACCTCCAAGATAAAGAAGAAGCGATGCTGGCTCTTACCGTGCAGTGGTCGATCCAGGATATAAATAAAGCCTGGCACGAGCTGAGCCTGCGCGACAACTACACGCTGGAGGAGGCGCACGTGAACAAACAAGTGTCCGTAGATGTGACAGCACCAGACGGCACAATAGTGACCGTGAACCTGAGGGCACAAGAAGCCACAAACTGGCATTCAGGCATCACTTACAAAGTGGAAAGGAGCGAGTCTGAAACAAGTATGCCAGGTTTTGTAGTTTTGCTGAAGAACATTCATAACATAAGCAATTTAAATCCATTTGTTAAAGTGATAGGTCGGAGGTTTTGGAGTGGCGTTCTATTTTGTGTTTCTAGCATTTAGTCTAGTTTTAGTCGACTTTCTAGCTTAGGGCTGCACGATTCTGGTCCAAATTAGAATCACGATTTTTTCCACTCAAAATTGAGATCACGATTTTCTCCCACAATTCTTAGGGACACCAATTTTTAAAGAAAAAATGTTTATTGGAGTCCATATTGTCTGCACAAGCAATATGATCATCACAATCTTCAATTAATCATTCAATTAATAATTAATAATTAATTCAGCGTTTTCCTGAAAGTTTGTGGAAGTCTTAGGTGCATTTATTTGGTGGGGGGTTTGGGGGTGCTCCAATTAAAATGATGCAATTTCACATAATTTTGGTCCATTATTATTATTATTATTACTATGAGCACTCATTCTAAATATGCAACTCCCCAAAGCAAATATGTCTGAATCGTTGTCCTTCAGAAATGAGATCGTGTACATGCCTGAATCACGATCACGATCTTTTAACGATTATTCGTGCAGTTCAAATATCCCTCCGAAAGATGGTTCGACACTTGACTGATGGTTTTAAATTGAATTCAAATTCCAAAACCAACGTAAGAGTTGTGTGCAAACACACAAAACAAATACAGTATGTTAGTATTACATAGCTTACACATTACACACATCAAGCTGTCAATACGAATTCAGGACACAGACCACATCTGAGCATTCAAGTCTTACAACATACACCAACCTTGTGCCTCATCATGGTTGTTGCTAAATACATTTAATGTCTCATTCTGTTCTGTGGTTTCTCCGTTTTTGCCGTCCTGTCATTATGGCAGAGTCAGCAAAACAACTGGAAACAGGACTGGAAAAAGGAAATACAAATTAGGCCTAAGGCCTAATAAAAATATGCAACAGAAGTAATTGGGTTATTTACCTTCATTAGACACCAGTCTGTGCACACTGCTTTCCTGTTACAGGGACATCAGAGTTAGCCACCTAAAAATGCCCACCTGAGAAAATATATATAAGTACACTATATTTTTAATATTTTCACCACTTTACTTTGCTGTCAGACCGTGCTTTCATTTGTAACTAATATTTTTATCAAAAGTACTCTGCTTATCAGCTGTTTAGGTCCAACAGGAATAAACAAATACAAGAAAATAAAAATGACAGCAAAGATGAAATGCTGTTTACTGTATAGACAGAGTATACAGAATAACTTCTGCAGAGGGAGGCTGTGAAACTTTTCTTTACTGGTTGTTTTGTATGTAGTTTCATTTATTTGTTTGTATGTAGCTCTATCTTACCTGATGGTTGGGTACAGCAGTGCCCTTCAGTAAGTGTTTACCTTCTTATTTGGCCGTGGTTTGATATAATCCGTCATTGAAACTAGCCACAGGCCAGTCTCATTTAACAAATCGCAGTGAAACCTACACGGTGACCAAGACACGCTCTTATTTGAACAGCCCAGAAAAACACAGGCATGCACCATCTTTGAAATATTTAGAAAAGTGAAGCTTGATTTCAGTCTATTGACTTCCATGTGACTCTCCGTAGCGGGGACGTGCAGTCCGGTGTCTCGTGAACACTTACTATGCATAACTACCTCATAGAACGCCACTTCAAAACCTCAGAAATGTCCCTTTAAAAATGCTCAAACCATAACATTAACACATTGTGTCTTCTTTAGCCTTGGAGTTGCCACCACAATGGGAACCGATGCACGGAGAAGTCTTTAAAAAGATCGAGCTGCAACCCAACTCGCCAGAGTACCAGACCGTAGCCACGGGTTTCCTCAAGACGGCCAAGTACAACATTTGCAAAGTGAGTATGATAACACGAAAGCACATGATTCGAAAAACCTACAGAATAAGTCATTGGTTTTTTTTTTCTAATCTCAGATTGAGCGCGTGCAAAACCTCTACCTGTGGCATGCCTATACTGTGAGCAGGCAGCGTATACTCGCCAAGAACGGTGCAGCGCACCTCGGGGAGAAGTCTCTCTACCATGGCACGTCAGCAGAGTCGTGCAGCTGCATCGAAAAGGACAGATTTGACAGGAGCTATGCAGGAGACGCAAATGGTAAGGAATCGAATGTTGTCACATGCTGAGCTACAGTGCTGAGCTGCATCTCAAATTAAGCGTCAGGGGCCGGATTCACAAACATGTTCTTAAGATAAAACTTAGGAAGATTCTTAAGAAAAGAGGTAGGGGGTTCTTAAGAAGTTTCTTAAGTGTAATTCTTTGTTATTTTCTTACGATCTAGCCCAGGGGGTCCCGATCCTCATTAGGGGTCCCCAAAACTTCACAGGGGGCCACGAGGCCTTCTTGATTTTAAGGGGTGTAAGACAACTTTAAAAAATGTATTAATTAAAAAATAAATATATACATATACATATACATATATATATATATATATATATATATATATATATATGTATATATATATATATATACACACACATTTCTGTGAGGAAAACTAAATTTATTTTTAAAGTTTGGATTATTATTTAAGATATAAACTTTAAAAAATGATATTCACGGAGCCTTATCTCTCTGGTAAACAGCCTTGTTATAAAAGTTCAAACAACCAAAGAGCTAATAGAACAAAGTGTCAGGAAGTAGAAAACACTGGATTTGCCAAAAAAAAGAAGCCTATTGAGTATGTATGATTGTTAAAAATTAAATATATAAAATACAGACAGAGAATTGTATTAAACGTTGCTGAAAAACAAATAATAATCTGCTCCAAATTCATCCAAATCGCTTGTTTTATGCAAACTTCCTGCAGGTATAGCGTTCACTGTTTGGGTTAATTGTACAGTTTATCTGTTGTTATTGTTATGCATTGAATATAATATGAAATGTCCATAAAATATGTCACTAAGTCAGGGGTCGTCAGTTTAGTCAGTGATAGTAAAAGGGGTCCCTTAAGGAAAAAGGTTGGAAACCACTGAGCCACTGCCATGAAAATCAGGTTTTTAAACATGTCTTTTTATTTGCTACAAGACATATCATGAGTGAAATGAGCAGTCGCCATCAGGGCTGAGAAACTGCAGTGTCTCAAAAATCCAGATTCAGACTGTGTGGCATCTACAGTTGACCTTTTATCTGCCCCTGAACATCCCCTGTCCCCTCTAAAAAAGCCACGACAGTAAGAGTGTCTTTTCTTGTGTATTTCACAGCTGCTCGGTTTGGAAAGGGAGTGTACTTTGCGGTGGCTGCAGAGTATTCAGCACGTGGATTTGCCCGAGCAGACGCGTCAGGCCTGAAGCGGATGTATGTGGCTCGTGTCCTGACCGGCCATTACACGGTCGGTCAGTCCACCATGAAAGCCACCCCTCCTCGAGGCTCGGACCCCACCGACTGCTACGACAGTTTGGTGGACGACCAGCAGCAGCCCGCCATGTTTGTGATCTTCCACGATGACCAGGCCTACCCAGAATACCTCATCACCTTCAGATGAGTAAAACTGAAAGCCCTAACCCGAATGAGCCGGAAGTAAGTGGTCACCCATGAGTAGAGCTGATAGAATTCTCTAAATGCTAACGACAGGTGCTTTATTGCTTCCTTTATTATCTCCGTTAGCATAGAACAGAGGTTCCCAAACTTTTTCCTCCAGGGAGCCCTTTTCTATCATTGAGTAAGTTGACGACCCCTGACTAAAGCCAGAGATATTCTTGCTTTTAACTCGTGGTTGACCAATATGTGTTTTTCAATGGATGATGCCGATATTTAGAGAGCAGGGTGGCCGATTTATGGTGCCGATTTTGTTTTTTTGGGTTGTTGGCGATTATTTTTCATGCAGTAAAAAATATCTGCTTTATCAGACAGGCCTAGTTTCAATCCTTGTGCCAAGTTAATTCAGTTTTCAATTTTGTTCATTTTGTTTGATAAATATTATGAATGTTTGACACAGTGCTGTGGAGGTATGATCCTGCTTAAATAGTACAAAAATAGTGATAACTTAAATTCCTTAAATTAAATTTTACTTTAAATAATGTTTACTTTCCTGAGCTGATATTGAGCAGTGTTTTTTTTTCTCAGCAACACAAACGCACTTTAATAGTCCTGTATAACAAAATCAACCAGATGTGGTGACAAATAAGGTGTCATCTCAGCCAAACACACACAGATGTGCAACAATTATAAAATTATAACATTCACCAAATGTATTGAAGGACAAAGCTGTGAAATTATACTTTTCTTTTTCTTCTTACTTAAGTCGTGTCATACAAAACCAGAAATGATATTTGATGTCTTCCGAAGCAGAGAGCAATACAGTGAAATGTTAAAGTAACTCCTATTAAGCCGTGTGCAGTCATTGTAATTTGGCAAAGACTGTTCTTTAAGGGTGATTTTATTTTCTTACTCACTTTTATTGATTTTAATACATGTCTTTAGTTTTTGTGCATTATTCATCCAGTTAACTTAAATGGAAACAGATGAAGTATTATCTCAAATATTCCAGAAATAGATGACACACAAATGTTAACAAAGCATGTGAAAGTAGAATAAGTCCTGATTATTCTCAACATGAAATAAGCAGGAGTAATTGATTTATTGAAAGTCGTCACACTTTATTTGGGTAGTATGATTGTGATGCAAGACTTCCCTGAATATAGTGAATATATTGCTTGAAAAATAAAAATTAAAAGTCTGTTTTAAGTGAGTTTTGAGTTAAAACTACAGAATTTCTTTGACTATAATGAAGATTTTGTAACAGAGGTATCCAAAGTAAAGATATTTCATATATATCATAAAAAGTCAAGAAGGCTTTTCTTTGAAGAGAATACAGGAACAAAAGAATGCATGTTTGTGTTTTTGTAACTGTTTAATTAATTAAATGTAATTAATTTAAAACCATTAATTTACATGACTTTGTAGCCTGCCAAACTAACGCTATGCTCGATATTTGTGACTAGAAAAAATATGTAAACAAAAGAGCTGTAATAAAATGATTGTAAATGAGATAATGATTTCTGTGGTACATTATGACTTAAAAAGTAAATGGTGGTAATCGTATGACAAATAATTAATCAATAAGAAATACAGGATGTATGCATTTCAACATGACATATGTACAAAAACGTAATTGTTAAATCAATGAAATTATACAAATATGCAGTAAAAATCCATTTAACTTTTTGTAACCTTTTGACCATAATTAAAACTGTAAACTGTTTGAAATCACAATAATATTTGCATACACTTCACACAGGGAAAAGCAGAAATCCACTGAATGAGGAGTAATTATGTCCATTATCACTGATTTTCCGACCACTCCAAAGACAAACATTGACATGGTCTCCAACTCGTAGCTGTACGATCGCACTGTTAGATCCAGAACGGGGGTGGTTGGGACTATAACCGTACCACGACACTATAGGGTTTCCATTTTGGTACAAACTGCCACCCGTGCTTCCATCACCTTCCCATAAGAAGGAAGTAAAGGTGAAATAATAGACGCCTTGCACTGGTGCTGTGAAATAACCTGCAACAACAACAACACAATATCATCAGAATTAAATATACTTCAAAGAATGAAGTTATTAAAAAGCAAGTACACTCTAGAATTAGAAATTAGAAAAATTCAAAGAAATGAGAAAAACAGGGAGTAAATAAAAAGAAAAAAAAATACCAACAGTTGTGATAATTGGACAGAACAAGTGAAAAAAAGGTCACCAGGGGCCAGATTCACAAAACTTTCTTTAGAAAAAAAATTATTTTCATGAATATCTTATGTTTTTTCTTAACTTTATTCATAATTCATTGTGAATTTCCCCAAGGGGATGAATAAAGTATCTACCTACCTACCTACCATAAGAAAAAGCTGAAGAATAAATGAGATTCTTGAAAGCAAAGTTCGTAAATGTCTTCCTAATTTTCACACCTGTCCTACAATTGTTACATTGAAAAGGAAAGCCTCTAAATTAATTCAGTTCAACACAGTTAATCTGGATTTTCAGTCTTACTAGGTTTATCTAACACTTAACATTTATTGTTAATTTTAGCTTGTCACGTTTGTTTTTGGTGTAAGTCTCATGTCTCATCAACATTTAATAGGCCTTTACCCAGAGACAATAACTAATGTTTAATTATTTTCCTATACTTGAAGTTACTTATTTTTCCTTAATATTATTTCCTCGACCAGACTCCTGTCTGGAGAGGTTTTTGGACCTCTTGTTGCTGGCCTCCATGGTTTTCTTTAGGAACGTTAGAGACCGTTAATACTGTTAGTTATGTGTTGCTCTTAAGAAGTCAGCTAGATCGTAAGAAAATAATCAAGAATTGCACTTATCTTAAGAAAGTGTTTGTGAATCCGGCCCCAGGAACGCCAGAGGAACACTGAATACTGACCTGTTACTTGGCTGTAATGTCCTCCAGTGTTGTGCAGAACACGCCTGTACACCAGAGCGTAATCAACATTCACAGGACCAATGCTGCCAACTATACCTAATGCAGCAGAAAATGCAACCCGAGGACCTGACAGATACAAATGTGAATACATCATTATTCTGAATTTTGTTCCTATTTTTATTCCAAACTTCAAAATAAAAAGCATGTTAGAATTTTATAATTATACTTTGCAAAATACAGATGAAACCACCTAGAATTTCCCATGGAATTAAATTCATTTAAAATTAAATTAAGTATTTTTGTGAAGGAAGCGCCATATCATGGTAACACCCTGCAAATGAATGAATGGGTGTGTTTACAGTGGAATCTAGACACGCTGTCAGAAAACAGGAGTCGTAGACTTCCAGTGGCTGGAGGTGGGCTGGGAATTGGCTGGGAATAGGCTGGCTGTCGATTTGGAGGGGAATTTTTAGATGGCTTCATCTGTACAGTGTGCACAAACCTTCTTTAAGCCGGAGTTGGGGAAAAGAAAATACCATGAACAGGTGGTTTGCACGGCAAGCTATGGCTCTGTGCAACCATTGTTTCTAGTATATTTTAATACCTTGATGCTCCACTGCACGTAGTTTAGTCACCGTGCTGTCAAGTGCAGACAGCTTCTTCTCACTGGCTTCCAGTTTCTTGTTAGTTTCCTCCAGAGCTCTGACAGTAGCTGCAAGCTTTTCTTCCAGAGCCCCCAGCTCTTTCAGCACGGTGTAGATGGGCGGATCACAGCTCGGCTGGGTTGTTGAGTTTGTCGTCAAAATGGCGGCTGTTTCTAACCCTTGATTTAAATTTAAATCCTGCAGAGCATCCTTCTCTACCCAGGTGTCTGCCAGGGCTTCATGTGTCAGCTCAGCAATCTGGGTCTGATTGTCCTCCCCTCCAGTCTGGCATTCAGATAGACCAGCAAGAAAACACACAGCCACCAACACTGACACTCTCTCCATTCTTCAGCTTGAAAGGTACTTCTTTGATATGTTGAAATACTGTTTACTAAGACTGTTTACTGACAGTGAGAATATATGTATTTATAAGAAAGGCCAGGTTAATAATTGCTTGAGGAAAGCATAATCAAAGCTACAGCAAAACATCAGATAAGATAATACACTTTGCCCTCTTTCCTCGTGACATTTTTTTATTGAATTACAACTTAACCATGAGACAACACCAAAGCAAGTCAAGGTCCATGTGTTTGTGTTTTTGTGCGTTTCTACCTTCATGCTTTTTATGTGCCCTCCAATATTTTTAAGTCTGGAATGGAAGTTAATCTCAATTTGCTCCTTGATAAAGTGTAGGCCAATAGTCTTTTGGTTTCCAACCAAATGTAGAGCAACCTTTATTTGTGTTTACAGAATTTTGGTGAAAGAAAATACAAATGAATGCATGTTTCCATCCATTGCCATTATGTGATTATTGGAGATTGAGCACAGTTGGTGGTGCTCATTTTCCAGTGAGGTGCCATTAAGCTTTCATCCCAAATGTTTAGAGGGAGAGGATCTGAGGTATATTTGTGGATACAGAGAACATCAAATTGATAATGCTTACCTTGCAATGGCAGCAATCGCACAAATCCATCATGCCATGCTCCAGTACTAGCGTTTGGGTCAGGACAAGATCTGACCAGACCGATCAGCGTCCTGTGAGGACCTACTGGTAGATACCGCCGTGGTTTAGATGTTTGTTCAAAACAACAATGGCGGCTCCACGTCCTGTGAGGAGCTGATGGTACCAGCAGGTACAGGCATGGATTAGGTGTGTGAGCTGTACAACTTTTCATTCAAAACAACAATGGCGGCTCTGCGTAGATGCTGTGATACCGCAATTTATCAGAACTGGAGAATATTTCTTAATTGAGAGAAGAGCAAAGAACGGCACTGAAGGTGTTTCTGCCCTTCTCCTGACGGGCATGAGTTTGATAGACAGATGATTCGTCCAATCACCTGCCAGAGTTTTTTTTTTTTTTTTTTAAAGCGCCTGCTCTTTTCATGCAGTTTCTAATGATGGTTTCTCAGATGGTTCTGTGAAACAACCATCCGACAGCATCAGGTTAAATTGTAGCACCATTAAAAGAAAATTGTAGGTGGAAATACAAAGAGAAAATCAAGCTTTACCACTGTCATGGAGTATAGAGGGTTGTCCCCTGGCCATGTACTTTAATGGGAAAACTAATGAAGAAGATGAAGGGGTTGAACAAAATGACCAAAGTCCACAATGACTTTTTTGTTATCCTGTAAATTACCAGATCCTTTTTTTCTTGAGCTAAAAAATACAACACACAGCATCAGCATAGTTTATCATTCAGAACTCTGCACCTGACATGTGACTTGAAATGTGACCCTTGACAATTAGCAATAATCCTTATCAGAAAGTACAGCACAAACAATGTTATCATAAATACACTTTAGACAGTTTCCTTCTGGCTCCTTGACAGTTCTTTGTTGTTCCGGACTTATTTCACTGCTGTTTAAGTCAAAGTTAAGCTAAGCAAATGGTGGGGAAATAGTTTACCTTATTGACCTTCCAATAAACTGAAACCATTGAAGTTCATCTCCATTTTCTTCCTCTACAATGAAGTGAGTGCCAACATTCAGTTGAAACTGAATCTCCTTGACCCAGTTGCTATGAATAGCTTGTTTATGCAGTGAGGAAAGTTAGTCTAAGAGAGAGATGGGATTTGAGGGGGTCAGAAAGATTTGTGAAGGCAGAAAAGGTATATGTGAGAGAGTAATAAATTAATCAAGACAAGAGGGTTTTGCTGGATGTCATCAGGAATGATAAATACCACAGAAAGACCAGTGTAGGCAGCAGCTCAAACCAAGAGTTAAGCCTAGCCACGGACATGGAGTTTACCAACCATTACCTTCCAATGGAATGGGAAGAGCGATGGAGGAGCGAGAAGGAGCGGAGGAAAAGAGTGATTGAAGAACGTGGAGAAGAAGGGATAGAAGAGGACAACCGCGAGCTGAGGAGGATCGTGGCTTACAATGACTCCAGGATGGGGCTGACGAGTGGGAGGGGTAAGAAAGAGGGGTCCGAGTTCAGATTGAGTGGTAGTAGTCAGGAGGTGCATATGAGCGAGGAGGCATTTGGGGATGAAGGTGATAATATCCACACATACTGCAGTGAAACCTATCCTAAAGAGGTATTCATTGCCCTGAAAGAATTCAGGGATTCCTCTCTTCTCACAGACCTGACTCTGGCCACTGATAATGGAAACACCTTTGACGTACACTCCCCTATCCTTGCTGCTGTGAGCTCCTTCGTTCGAGAGAGGCTGAGGGAGGAAAGTGGAGAAAGATCAGACAATGGTAAGAATGTAGAAGTCCAAAGGCGGTCAGTGTCTCTGGGTCCTGAGGTTGATCATGTTGGGCTACAGGCAGTTGTGGAGTTTGCCTACACTGGAGCTGTATCGTCTTTGAACAAAGACAGCATGGCTTCGATTATGGCTGCAGCTCAAGCACTGGGCGTCCCTAGAGTCCTGGAGTTCTGCAACAAAGAGGAGTGGGTGAAAGATGGTGCAAGTCCTAAGAAGGAAGACCGAAAGAGCTCTACTCTAGAACAGATGAAGATTACTCTTCAGTCCATTAAACAGTTGTGGGCAAACGGAGTAGGGTGTGATGTGGTTTTGGATGTGGACAGGGCTTTATTGCATGGTTAGTATCCATCATGTCACTCTTATGATTGCAAACTTTCAGTGTCTTGTTGACAATTAGATAGTGGTCAAAGTTTGAACTCCTTTTTCGTCCATCTCCAGTCCACAGAGTTATCCTGGCTGCAAGCAGTGACTACTTCCGAGGCATGTTCACCTGCGGGATGAGGGAATCCCATCAGACCTGTGTTGTCCTTCCCTTCCTGTTAGCTTCTGAGTTAGAGGCTCTGATTAGCTGCTCCTACAGTGGGACCCTTCCACTTAGCTGGGACTGTGTCTTCGAGATCACCTGCACGGCCCTCCAGCTCCAGTTCCAGCCTGCCCTCTCGCTTTGCCTCGACTTCATGCGACAGGAAATTGAGGCAAGCTCCTGCCTGGATGTGGCGTCTTTTGCAGAAGCCTACGAGATGTCAGAGTTGCTTGAGGAAGCCAATGACTTTGTACTTAAGAACTTCTGGGAGGTGTCTGCCACGTCAAAGTTTCAGGACCTACCAGCAGAGAAGCTTCTAGACATCCTCCGCTGTGATGATCTGTGCGTGCCCTCAGAGTTGGCGGTATTTCGAGCTGTAATCTCTTGGGTTGAGGCTGATCCTGAGGAGAGACTGGAACAGGCTGGCGTACTGATGACCGGAGTCCGCTTCCCCCTCATGACCTTTCGAGAGTTCAGGGAGGTCAGGGCCATCAGCCTGCGCATGGAGTGCTTCGGAAACAAGGGGGTGGAACTCTATGGTTCAGCATTCAAAGAATTTGGTTTCAGCCTTCGAAACACCCAGGACCAGTGCCGCATCCGACGTCCCAAAGACGCTCTGGTTGTGGTCGGAGGAGACCAGCTGAATCCAGATGTGGGTCAGCGTAAACCAAACAGGGAACTGTGGTTTGCTAACTCCCTACGCAGTGGTACAGGGTTGGTGAAGGAGATGGAGTGGAGGAGGCTGGGTGAGATGCCGGACAATCCAAAGTTCAGGCATGGAGTAGCAGCAATGTTGGGAAGGTTGTATGTAATTGGAGGATGTTTCTACTACTCCAAGGATGACGTGATGAAATCCGCCTACAGGTAAATTAAAAAAGGGCACAAATATCTTTCTCTTACTTTCAATAACCTAGATTGTCACACAGATGCACAATTGTGGTCTCACCTTTTTCTATGTTTACCTTCATCACACGCATGTTAGTTATGACCCTGTGCAGGACAGCTGGAAGAGGCTGGCCGACATGCTGGAGTTTAGAAGCAACTTCTCAGTGGTGGTACACGAGGAGCGTCTTTATGCCATTGGTGGAGATAAGGAGATCAACACCAACGTAGACAGCGTCGAGATGTACAACCCAGACTCTGACTCCTGGAGGTAAGATTAGTGATGTTACGCTTTGAAGCAGACTACTCAACACAGTAAGATGTATCAATGCCCAAAATCACACATATCAGGGATGTGTCATACTAGTTTTGAATAGAATACATGCTTGTCAATCTGCCACAACATTTAAAAGCAGAGCCAGAGACATGGCATAGACATAAAAGTGGTCAGTGTTTATAATATCATATAGAACAAAAACTCTAGCATGAAAGCTGTGAGTTCACTTATGTTTTGACCAAGCAGCAACGCTGAAAGATGAAGCTAATGCAGAAGTGTCAAAATTTGCAGTTCCTTGAATGGCTACTTGAGGCTAGCTCCAAAAGAGAGTCAATCCCCATTGACCCCAATGTTAAAGTGCTGGAGAAATAAACATTACAGCTGGGTACAAAAAACAGACAGCAGAGTCAGGCACTGCCAAGATGGAAATGGCCGGGACCACCCATATTGATTTTCACAATGGCTCTTCAAAAACCTATTTCTGACATCACAGAGACTATGGCTGCATTCAAATTCACCTACTACATACTACATACTGTAGGCTGCATGCTGCATGCTGCGCCTGCTACATACTGCATACTGTAATCGTTAGTATGCAGTAAGAAAAGCACTGGACAAAACAAACAAATTAATGCCAGTATTGCAATACATTTATGGTGCTTCTCAACTCCAAAAACAACGAAGCAAATTTTCAATTCGCCACCAATTGTCATAAAAATGCCAATATTAGAAATCTACACAGTTTATTTCTCGCCTAAAAAATATCAGAAGTGAATTTAGTGATTAAATATAAAAATATAAAAAAAACCTGCTGTTTTTAGCCACAGTCATTGTGACCGGCTGTGACCCTCCCATGACCCCTTTGCATTGTGGGATACAGTATGCGAGGTAGACTGGTCCAACGCATACTGGAGAAATGTCCTGAATCAGTACGACATCCAGGTATTTTTGTTTGCATATTGCGTACTACATACTACATTTCGGCCAAATCAGTATGTACTGCTAGTACAATATGCAAGTTCAAATACAGCATCTGTGCTTCCAATACCCATTCTACCATATTATTTAGTATGGCAGAAAAATATTTAGTATGTCCCAATAGTCAAATGCCAAAAATACCAGGATGTTCTACTACATCCAGTTGCATTTTGCAGTATGCAAACCAGCGTGCTTTTCTGGCTATTCTGGCCTACAATCCTTTGCGCAGCATGTATGAGCAAAAGGTCAAAGTTCAAGGTGCAATGTAGTATGATGAAGTATTATGTCCCATTTCAGATCAGAATCAGAATCAGACTAATTTTTATTGCCAAGTAGTTTTCACGTACAAGGAATTTGTCTTGATGTCATGGTGCATAACAAGAAACAACACAAACAAAATATACACAAAACAAAAATAGAACCAAAAAAAAACAAGAGAAAAGCAAAAATATG
>JAOVVB010231051.1:0-10401 GCA_028570985.1 Heterobranchus longifilis
GTTTGTGAGAAGTTTGTAACCAAAATCTGTTCAATTAGCTTCTTGTCCCTGGAGGCCACCGTAGCTTGTGCATTTCTCCGCAAGGAAGGGGTGAGCGGGATAGTGTTTAAACCAGTTTCAATCTAGAATCTCACCACTAGATGCCGCTAAAAACAACACACTGTACCTTTAAAAAAGTCTTGCCTTAAGCTGTAGGAACCCTGGTTTAAACTAGATGAAGGAACAAATTGTGTTCTAGTGATCTAGTTTCAAAACCGGAATGCTAACAGACATTTTTCTGTGTGGTCAGAGCTTCACCAGTTCTACCAAGCTTC
This sequence comes from Heterobranchus longifilis, assembly GCA_028570985.1. Lineage (NCBI taxonomy): Eukaryota > Metazoa > Chordata > Actinopteri > Siluriformes > Clariidae > Heterobranchus > Heterobranchus longifilis. Next base: position 315 of record JAOVVB010231051.1, read on the forward strand.
TAGGAAAAGTTTGTGGTTTTAAGACACACGAAATGGCGTTTGTGTTTGACTCATCTCGAATGTATCTGCTGGTAACGGTCTGTGGAGAAACGGCAAAGCTTTGAAGACATGAGTTTTTGTCTGAACCAGATTTAGATATACAAAGTTCAAGCCTTCAGGCCTTCAAGCCTCATGATTTTTATTTTTTTCCCATATTTAATTTATTAATTTAACAGTAATTTCATTCAGAGGCAGTTGTTTTCCCCAGAGTTTCTTTTGCACACAAACAGGAAGAAATATGAATTGTTTTATTGTTTTCATTTTCTTGGCCTAAAAATAATCAAAGTAGATATCCAGTCATTTTAAGACTTTTTAACAAGGTAACTTAACTTTTTTTGCTGAAAACCACTGACACCAGTTTCTATTCCAATCAGATTATTTTATATGTCTAAATAAATGTCTGGAGGAGATCTTTAAGGATACCAAGTCTAAAAGCTGTTGGATAAGACTTTAAAACCATCAGGATTGCATGTTCCTCAAGAGAGAGATTGTATGAAATGTATACAAAAGATGCATTTTCATAAAAGTTATCTCGAAGATCTCCATTTCGTTCCTCTTATGGTGATAAGATGTAATTGCTGGGGTGTTTTTGGATCTCGCTCCCCTGAGATCCTAAACAGTGTGACGTCAGTTGGCAGTTTTCATTGTCTGTAGGCATCGCTCTTTTCTTTGTTTGTTAGGCCATACTCGCAACGCTAGCAGAAACTGGAAAAAACAGTACGCCACTTCACACGCAAGAGCGAGTTGCGTTGGCTCCGCCTACCCTCTCCAGTATCGTGATATAGTGATTTTTACAGAGAATGTCACCACAGACACCCAGCTCGTAATCCTGCAAATGAAAGGGCTTTCATCAGTGGGCCATAGCCTCAATAACCATTGTGTTACCTTATTTGGCAGTAGGGATCTATTTACATGAAAATTAAGTTTTTAGATTTTTTTTATTTTGCTTTTTGCCTTTATTGACAGATACAGCTGAAAATCAACTGGAAAGGGGTGAGAGAGAGGGAAAGACATGCAGCAAAGACCCACAGCCGTTGCGGCGAGGACTTTGTATATGGGGTGCACGCTCAACCACTGAGCCACCAGTGCACTCTAAATCTTCGAGATCATTGCTTTAAGCTTGAAACAAGTCTGTTTTTTTTTTTCAAGCTCAACAATCACTAAACTCCCCACATTTTCTGACAAATACCAAGGACGTGACCTCAAAGGCAACTACAGCCATGTACAAATAAACTCAGCAGTTTGAGCATGTGAGTCCAAATCTAGCTCATGACATCTTAATGTGATGCTGACACCAATTAGGAAATTTAGCTTTTTTTTTTCTTGCTTTACTTGGAAGTAAAAGGTCAGGGTCAGCTACATAACAGCTCCGGTAGAAATGGGAGGAATTTCATTGTTGTTGCTCCCAGACGTCTCAGCAGGGCGGACAGTTGCCAAAACTGGGGTTTAACGCAGGTACTGTAGTACCATTGATGAGTGTTCTTGCTCAATGCATTATTTTTATTCTGTATGTAGGTTGAATGAAAAATGACCCATTGCTAACCTTTCTGTAACATGACAACTTTGCGTATCCTCTTTCATTTTTAGTGATTTGTCACTTGACTTTTTCGGACTCTTGTGTAAGCCTTTATGTAGAAATCGCATGTGTGCTTGTGCTGAACGTACAGTATATTTACTCACAAAGGCAAATGGCTCTTGCTCCCTTTAGCCAACACCCATATCTAAAGGCTGCCTGACTCACGGTGGTACAATGTGGGAGGACAGTGATACCGATACCAGTCAAAAGAGTAGTCGTAAGGAGGAGAAAAGGCTGGGTGGGTGTCATTTTAACAATTCAATTCATCAGCATTGCAGAAGATCCTCTTTCCTGTCACTTACGAGTGATGACGGTCATTTTAAGCAAGAGTGTGGGTGTGAAAACACTGAAGGTCAGGAGGATAGTTACTACCATTTTCCCAAGTTCTTTTTTTAGTTTTTCCTGGCAATTCCGGTTGAGATTTCACATACCGACTTAGCAGGTAATAACGACACACCATTTAATAATCTAAATCACTTTTATTAATTTAAGTTAGGTAGAGACACTAAACATTGGAACCACATTTGCTCTGCTATGGAGCGGTCTTCAGAAAATTACAAAAAAGAGGCTTATGTCATATACTGTCAAAAAAAAATGGCAAAAATTAAGAGGTAGAGAATTTAGGCTCATCGCTGTGACTGAAGGGATGTCGCCTATTGGAATGTAGTTGAAATTCAAAAACTCTTGTCGTCCCAAAGGTATATAAAATATTCATACATCAAATATGGTGGAGACAGTCATTTTGGGATACTGGGGGGGTATTCACAACATTTAAACATTTACATTTCACTTTAACTGGACAAGGTGGACAATGGACAGGAGAGTTAAAGTGTTACTTTGGAAAGAATAATGGAAAGCTAGTGTCTTTAATACATTTCCCTCAACCACACATCAGTGTCGGGGCAGCGGTTTCGCCTGGAGTTACAGCCTATGTTGGGTTATTTTTTTTAACAAATAATATTGGTAACAGATAAATTTACAATATAAACACCACAGATCTTGAAAATAAAGACAAAATACAAATTTATTTCCTCTCGGTTTCTCCCAAAGCAGTACATTCTGAATGTGTCACACATGCTAGTTCAACCCCTTTTCATCTGAGAGGTTTGTCAACACGGACCTGAAATAACAGGACCATTGAAAAAGGGACAATGTTGAAACTCCTGCGAAGATTTAAGTCAGCCTCAATCTGGCCTTTAAAATGTCCCATCTGGAATGCGTAGACTTCATTATCAACATATATGCTACATGTCTGTAACTTAAGTATTTAACAACAACAACAACGGAATACGGTAAACTTTAATAGTGACATATTTATCTTGCTTTGTTTTAAAATGGCATAAGCATTGTTAAGCTGCAAACCAATTTCCTGACTGCCTGAAAAAGAGCCTCTGCGTGGGGAGACGTTGGGTAGTTTCTGAAATGCTGCGTTCCTACACAGAGAATGCTGGCAGTGTAGAGAAAAATCTGAAATTACAGTGCATGTCTACAAAAATAAAATAAAAGTGAAAAAACAAAACTTTTACTGTTTGTACAGTAACATACTGTATATTTCCACAATGACACTAGATAAGGCTGGTGACTACATTACGTAAATAGTTAATTATAGGATAGCTTTTCTGTATGATTTCAAAAACTAGTGACACAGTATATAGATGTTGGTTTCTTTAAACAAACTTTAAAAAAAACAAAAAAAAAAGACAAAACAAAGTCAAATAAATCCTTTGTGTAGTACACAGCTTTCTTTGTTCCAGAGGAACAATATGGTAAACCTTTGCATTTGCTCAATGCAAGTGCACCAGTCTAGATTCAGTCTTTTCTTCTTTCCTTCCTTCCTTCCTTCCGTCTTCCCCATTTTCATCCTCAGTGGTTGTTTCCTCATGCTTGCAGGTTTATGTGCCTCTGTTCGTGTTACAAACAGCGCCCCCCCCCCCTAGATCCCATTCTTCGCCTCGTTGTTGTTCATGGCCTCCTTTCTCTGAGCTAGGAAGGGGTACATGCACTTGTCGGCGCCGAGGAACCGGTACATGCACACAATGGCCTCGAAGGGCAGGATGCTGCGGAGACGGGACAGAGATAAGATTAGTGACACGAGATACTCCTGTAGAGTTTACGGAGAGACGACGAGGGTGAAATGAGGGGATGCATAGGAAGATGTTACAGTCAGTGTTGGGAAGGTTACTTTTGAATTGTAATATCCTGTTAAAAGTGTAATTAGTAATGTAACAATTTCAATTACGTCATCAAAGTAATATAACTTATTACATTTGTTTACTTTTCTAACAAATGTTACTGCTAAACTGGGCAATAAAGCTCAAAAGTCCTAAAAACATCAATTTAAAGCAGACAGTGTAGTGTGCTGTAGTGTAGTTGTCCAAAAAGATGCAAAGCAACAGAATTAATGTTATATTCTACGTATAAGCTTTTTACCGAAAATAATATATTCGGATGTAACCCCTTTATTGTCATCAACATTTTGATTAGTAACTGGAATCTAATTAGAGTTCTCAGTAACTAATCGAATACAGTTACATCAGTTTTGCAATTTAATTACAGTAATTTAGTTCCATGTAACTAGTTTCTCCCCAACACTTTTATAGATTACAGTGTACTCACCTTTTCATGAAGTTGACCATATAGACGATGCGAGGCGTACAGATCATGGGCTGGTCGGTGAGGATGGCCCGCATGGCCTGTTTCACACAGAACTCTGGCTTCAGCGGAGGCAGGAAAGGCTCAATCTCCTTCCTGAATGGAAAGAAAAATATCAAGTTATTTACAGGCCCGAAAGTCAGGCAACTTAAAATCTAATTTTGTGAAAAACTGGCCAAGATTTGAAATTTGTTTTGGAAAGCCAATTGAAGGGTTCATTTGCAAAAAAAAAAAAAAAGAAAAAACAAGCAAATATCTCTGTTTTTATTTATTTCCCTAAATCATGTTTTTTTAATGTCTAATCCAGGGAATATCAATCAAACTGGTGTTGGTTTATTCATTTTAAGAATTCCTTTTATCTGGTTTCGCAAATGAACTCCTCAATTATATTTGATTGAGTGGAAATGGATTTTGCTTTTTTTTTTAAGTCAGTCCGTGAATAAAGTGATAAGGGTTAAAAATGTTCTTGCACAAAGTTAATAGTGATTGCTCCAAAGTGGAGGGACAGTAAAGCTAAAGAACGTGCCACCTGCTGACTGTAACCATCAAACAGAGTGGGGACTATTACAGCAGCAGGAGGGGGGGGCGTTAGCCCAGGTGCACCTGTTGGTGAGGTTTTCCCCTGGGAAAGTCTTTGTTTAAGCAGAGTGCTGACCAATGGCATATAACTTTAGAATATCTCTGGAACCATCAGCTGCTACTTTGAACTTCAAAAGGTGTTTGTGAGGCAATTTTATACTGTGAAAATTACAGATGACAAATTCATCCCAGGTGCAAGAAAGCTTTTAAAAAAACGGCGCACACAAACACAATTATAATGGCCAGTGTGTGTGTGTGTGTTGAGGCTAACCTTATCCTGCAGCCTTTGAACATTCCCGTGTCGACGAGGTAAGGGCACACCAGAGTCATGTTGATGCCATCCTTCTCCGAGGCCTTCAGCTCATGGCTCAGTGACTCGTGGAAGCCAATGGCACCGAACTTACTGGCGCAGTAATCCTGAGGGAATAAAGAGAGAACAGGTTAGCCCTGTAAAACTCTGCCCCTGCCCGCGCCCAGGGACCACAGAGAACATTATCAAACATGCCCCTGCGGGCGCAGAGGTCTCTCCTTGCCGTTAATGATACAGCCACAAAAACACGAGCGAGCCCGTCCACTGTTCTACGGTTTCATTAGCATTCTTCTCCAGACTGCTCGGCTTGGCGGGGAGGTTTTGATGTGGTTCGCCGTGGAAATAATCTTTTTAAAAAAAAAAAAAGGCTTGGGCAAACACAGATGCATGTCGATAAACACGGGGAGGATAAAGAGATTTGACTGTGCCCACATGACAGGCGAGGGCTTCGGTTCCCTGACATTAATGCGCGCGTCTGAAATCGCAGTCGAGGCATTTCCAGGAAGCATAATAGCTTAACAAAAACTAACTAAACTTCACTCCCTTTGAAGGGGGGACTTAATCATTATGGATGAATGCTTGTACAACAAAAGCAAACGTGCAGCTATAAAAACAAAGGCAAATGGAGTAGTAGTCCCTGTAGGCCATCTGAAAATGACACCATTCTCAGCCATGGGGATAAATGAGAACTCTGTTCTGTAAAATATCTAAATAAAATCTAAGAGGGCTACCAATTTTCTCCCTCTGTGGTTAGGGAGACAAATGACTCCACTTAATATTTTAATATGCATTAAAATAACAAAAACAATCTGTACTGGGGGGGGGGGAGGGAAAAAATATAGGAAGGAAAACCAAAACCTTATCCATTGAAAGCTGCTGTGAGCTGAATACTGAGTGAGCACCGAGTTGTTCACAAAGCAGTGATGAAGATGTCTCTGTCCCTTGGGGAGCTGTCAGCTCATTCTGGCCCCGGGGCCAGAGCCCAATAGGGGCCCCACACCCCCACTGCTGCAGATAGAGGAATCTATAAGAGGCTCCCCAATGCTCATCTGTGTCCCTTAATTTAACGGGTGGAGGGACAACTAGAGAAAGGGGGCCTAACCTCCCCCGGCGCAGTGTGCTAGCTGGCACGCCGACGGCTTCGGAGAAAAGCACTGGGTTTCGGATGGTGGGAACGATGGGATGTGTATGTGTTGTTGTGTATGATACTAACCTCCACTCCAGCTGTGCTGAATAAACCCAGGGAGCTGGCAACCGTCACAATGTGACCATGATTCAGCTCCAGCATCTTGGGGAGAAACGCCTTGGTGGTCTGAGGGGAAGGACAGAAGAGACAGAAGGGCAAAGGGAAAAAAAGAGGAAGGTTAGTTCACTTGTGCAGTTTGTCTGTGCCAAAGCCCTTTGATCCTCTCTGTCTCCCTCTTATTCCCCCTCTCCATCGGTTTCCCCCTCTTCTCCATGGTGATGCAGAAGAGAGGCGTCTGAATGAGAATTCATAACACGCACAAAAACAAAGAATCAGACTGAGCGCTGGAGGTGCTGCATTTTAAAGTATAAAAATGTTTTTCTTTGTGGTAGGTGTGAATTAGATGTTGAGGGAAGAGAGTAATGAGGGTTTTCCCCTCTTCGGGTATTCACCGAACAAACAGGTGTGTGCGCTGCTGTACAAGCTGTTCTTTTCCCACACAGATCTGGTGCCCGTCGTTGGGCCCGGCTCTAAAGACTCGGTGACAACACCAATCATAGGCCTCCGTTCACTCAACAACAATACAATCCAACCTCTCGTCTACCCACGCAAGCCTTGCGCTCTGCCCGAGCGGCAGTCAGCAGAACAATCGGCAGCGAGATGAGCTCCGAGATGAAAGAGTTTCACCGGAGTGCCACGTGAGAGCCTGAGTGGTTTCACCGGCCGGTCCAAAGAGAGTTAGCGAGGTGGTGAGAAGAGAAACCCCGCAGAGGAGATTCAGAGAGAGAGAGAGAGAGAGAGAGAGAGAGAGAGAGAGCGTTAGCGGTTGATTAACCTATGGATCCATTCCTCATTCTGCCCGTCTGCTGACTTTGGACTCAGCATGAGCCAATCAGCAGGTGTGACATGTGACGGCAATGACAGGAACTGACCAATCACTCTCCCAATAGGAGGTCTACAAACAACCAGCAGGCCTTTTGTTGGTAGCACTGCTAGATCTATTCAAGTCAGATGTGCGCTGCCATAGTGAAGAACAATGCATGTAGCCTACAACACTCTTTTAAAACTGAAACTTTTGAAGAGGGAGCAGTCATGTAGTCATGAATGATTTGGTGCTTCGTGTTTTTATTGTGTTAGTCTGTTTTGTATTTTGCCTGAATTCTAGTCGAGTCCTGAGTTGTGTGCTTTTAATGTATGTGCTTATTGTTGCGTCTGTGTTTTCTACTCTTTCTTGTGTATTTGTTGTTGAGTTCTATGTATTTTAAAAGGCCCATCTAGGGACGGGCATCGCAAATTAACTTAGGCTATAAATGCTGTGGTGTGTGGCATTGGTTTATGCAACATACTTGTCCCTATACAAACAAACAAACAAACAAATAAATAAAATGTCATAAACACTGAGGACACCTTTGTCACAATAACATAAGATTCCCAATGCTGAAACAAATATTGGATAAATTGAATAAAGTGCATAAGCAGAGAATTAATCAATACCAATTTTGTAAAAAATATTTAATTTAATTGAAAAAATAAAATAAAACTCTTTCTGACTCCAGTTTGTAATATAAAATCTAAAACGTACCTCTGGGTTTTTTTTGTAAGCAATTTTAAGACATCGCTTAGGGTTCTGGAAAATTGGGGTGTTATTACTTTTGACAGTTTTATTCCTAGCTTCCAATAATTCTGTGGTCATAAATGAAAGGTTAACAGTTTCATTGGTTGGTACAGTATGCAAGCCAGGCCAGAGAAATGATTCAGCCTCCTTTGTAAACATTCGCTGGAGGGGAGCACAGAGCCAGAGAGCGCATGGTACCAGGTAGTACAGCCATGAAACCACTGGCAGGGGAGGAAAAGCCTCATTAAAACTGCATCCAGAGATTAACTGCATCGGACCTACTGACTTATAGTGTAATCTCTGCTAGGCTTTACATCTGTTTTTAAACGTCTTTCTCCTCGCTTCGTGCGATAAATAACCGGAAGTCAGATCTACGCAGAGAGAAGCTGGGTAAGGAAGATGACTTCACCGTTTTTGGAGCTTATTCTACAGCAAGGTACAGTTTAACTGATCTGACTCGGCTCCAAACATCTGCACTTTTTTTCCGGACATAAATTTTCAAGTCGTTGCAATATTCAACTCATCAAATGATGGGGCCCAAAGAGAGGGAGCGAGAGAACATGAGGCCTGGGCAAAAGCTGAGAAAGGCCTCCGAGAGCCAGAATGGCAGTGGATGACGGAGAGAGTTGCGTGCAAATGAAGCATTAACTTAAGATATGCCCATACCTGACTGGAGCCAAAGTTTCCCACTCCCACAGCAACTTTCAGCGAGCAGGGAATGACTTGATCTGGCACAATACTCTACGACTTAAGCCAACACTCAGATGCAACTGGACAATTTTGCTGAGTGGTCTGAAAATAACTGGAACTGATGGAGGAAAGGCTTGATTCCCTCAGCTGGAGGACGGGGCTGAACACGAACAAACGTCCCGTCTCTCTCCCACCCTCCCGTGATGTCCTGCTTCTCATGGCAGCTCTGGCATGTGGGTATGACCCCCGCTGACCTCTCAGACACAAAATGTGTGAAGGCAACCAGGGGCTCGTGTCTTACATCAGAGCTGCCGTAATTGGGTCTCAACGCTCCCTTGTTCCGCTAAATTACCCGCTGACACAGTCGGGCCTCCTTGGCCTATGTGGGGGTGCCTTGCCCGCTGCACCCTCTAATTGGTGCGTGCCCCCAGGAGCATTTAAGCCACACAAAGCTTCTTGCAGCTGGGGTGTCAGGCTGCATTAGTGCTAGCGCCTGACCAACAGGAATATGAACAAAATATTGGCCTTTGCGTAGGACCAGATGGCCATTTAATTGGGCTGACTTCTCCCTGGACGAGAGAATGAAGGAGAGGGAGAAAAACGCCTGAGTTCGTCTGATCCTACAACAGATCATGGAATTTGAGTGGGATGGATTTACAGGTCATCAGGGAGGATGGATGCAGATTGGTCATGTTGTGGTGGCCATGCTAGTCGATAAGCATCCGCTACAGTTGACTGTACCTCAGATTGCACAGCTGGAATCAAATTTACCTGGAAAGTAACCACGATGAAAGGCGAGGGAGGAAGTAGTGTCAGCGCACTACAAACACCGAGAATTTATCTGATCGACGGCCTATCCTCGTTAACCGATCATTAACCGACAAGCAGGCAACGTTCACCTGTCCGGGACGCAGGGGAAGGGGAAGACTCGGACTTCCCGGTACCAGTCGTGCAGCCATGATGTTGCGTGAATTGTTGTGGACACGTCTCAATCGACAGTTTAGCTGCGAGGTTGTCAGCTGTGTGTCTGCCTGGTATACTCTGTGTTAGTAGGACGGCCGATTTAACCAGCCGGTCCTCATCGATATTTCGGCATGTATCGCGTAGTTCTCCGCTGCGCGTGCCGTCCAGCAGTCGGTCAGGAGAGCCATGAACTTAGCAGAAAAAAAAAAATAGCTTAATTGAGGCACGTGTGGTAGCATGTGTATATTACTTTTTTTTTTTTTTTTTTTAAATCAGTCAAAATCCATATTTTCGGTTAATGGTAAAACAATTAATTATTAACCTCCCTAAGACTTACTAATCAGACCATGGCTGTTAAACGCCTGTAACATTATTTAAAGTCACTTCACAAGACTCAATTTTCAAATTTCATTATCTATTTATTAATCTGCTTTTAACACATTTTTTAAGAGATGCTCTATAAATAATAGCTCTGTA
>JAOVVB010231062.1:0-10401 GCA_028570985.1 Heterobranchus longifilis
AAATGTCTCTCTCATTCACACACACACAAACACACACACACAAACACACACACACACACACACACACACACACTTTTTCTAATGTTATCTAAATGGAAACGGACGGGTCACAGAAGCTCTGCTACTTCCTGTCGTACGTCACGGCCTCTTAGTGGTCCATTGTACATGTTCACATGGTAGACATGGCAACATGGCTGTGTCTCTGTGTGTGTGTGTGTGTGTGTGTGTGTGTGTGTGTGTGTGTGTGTGCGTGTGTGTGGGGGTGTGTGTGGTTGTGTGTGTGGGGGTGTGTGCGTGTGTGCGTGCGTGAGTGCATGCATATGTGTGTGATTTGAAGGCCCTTAATGCATGTATCCACATACTGTATGTGTACATTTTATGTACATCATCTGAAAGTGTATCCTGTAAGACTGTGTGTACTTGTGTGAATGTGTGAATGTGTGTGTGTGTGTGTGTGTGTGTTCATATATAAATGTCTATTTTTGTGGACGTTGAACATATGTATTTCTGTAGCTGTAGTTGTGTATTTGCATGTGTGCATGAATGTGTGTGTGTGTGTTTGCGTGTGTGCGTGCATGTGTGTGTGTGTCCATACACTTTAATTTGGGCAGGGGACTCAGTGACGGCCTCACACCCTGTCACAGCAGCTCTTCCTCTCTTTCCGCTCACACCACCAGCAGGGCGATTATAGCCTCGCCACCCTGTTTACACCTTACCCGCCACCAATTACCAGGCTTTGACACCCGAGCTGTCACCCCGGGGTGGGGAGGTTGGTGGGTGTGGTGGGGGGCACATTCACACCCTCGGCCACACTGTCACAGCCTTACCTGTGAATAGATACACAGAGAGGGACGGGGCTGAGCAGGGGACACACACACGCAGTGACTTTACAAAACACTGTTTTATAATAAGCTACACGATTAAAGGACAATTTCTTCCATTGCTTATATTATGTAATTAAAATGTTCTCATATATGATAGTGCATGCAGTAGGGCCATAAATCACAGGGTAAGTCATAGTGCAATAATATCAGAAGAGTTAAAATAATATGCAATACATCACACTATCTTTGTAAAGAACAGATTCACATGTTGGTTCAGTGCCATGTGGAGTTTCCCACGAAAACACACGATCGCACAAATCCATCTTTCCAGGCTCCAGTACGATTGTTTAGGTCTGGTCAAGATCTGACCTGACCAATCGAGGAGCGAGGAGCGAGGAGCTACTGGCAGGTACGGTTTAGGTGTGTGAGCTGCACGACAACAACAATGACGGCTCGGTGTAGATGCTGCGATACCGCAGTAATGTCGGTTCTATCAGAAGTGGAGAATATTTCTTCATTGAAAGAAGAGTAAAGAAGCACTGAAGGCTTTTCTGCACTTTCTCCTGACTGGCACGAGTTTCCAAACAGTTTTTAATGACGGCTTCTCAGTGTGAGTGGCAACACCTTACAATGAGGGGGGGGCCCCCAAACCAAATCCTGCTTAGGGCCCCCAGAGGTCTAGGGCCGTGACAACACACACAGAGGGAGTTGGACTTAATTCTCTGCTCACGACGCCGTAACTCCACTGTATCTTTACAAAGCAAATATTTGTTTCTAAAATGGTTATTTACAGCACCAAACTGCAACTCTCGCTCTCTGTAGTGTGTGTGTGTGTGTGTGTGTGTGTGTGTGTGTGTGTGTGTGTGAAGAGGTGCTGCACAGAGAGGTGAGTGTGGTCCGCTGTGTGAAAGGGTGGGACAGAGGGCTCGGCCCGGAGCACCGCTTTGATTAATGGACACACACACACAAACACACACCATCATCCCTCCTCTCTGTCCCATACTCGGGTCATGTCTTTTTAACCCCTGTAATGCAATGACACACGCACACACACACACACACATACACACACACACACACACACCTGGGCCAGCCTGCACAGAACTGCCAAGCTGTTTTTCACACAGGGGAGGGGAGCAGCAACCTCACGGCCACAGTGATGCCCCACTCAAACATTAGCTAAAACAGGACAATGGTGACTCTGTGTGTGTGTGTGTGTGGGGGTGTGTGTGTGTGTGTGTGTGTGTGTGTGCGTGTGTTAATGAGCTGACCTGTTTGGTCCACCTGCTCTCCCCAGCTGGCCGGCTGAGATGGAGTCGGATGCCGTAAATATCTGGAGGAGGCTCCGTTGGGCTTTACTTCACCTCCCTCATCCCTCTCTCCATTTCTGCCCTCTCGTCTCACTTCACCTCCCTCCCTCCATCTTCTCCCCTTGTGCTCATCTCTATCACATCAACCCCTCTGCCTCCCTCTATCTCCTCTCTCTCTCTCTCTCTCTCCCTCCGTCTGACCTCTTTCTCATCTCATCCCCTCGTTTTGCTCGTGTTCTCCTTTTGCCCTCTCATCTCCCGTGCTCTCTTTTTCTCCTTTTGCCCTCTCCCAGTCTCTTTCTATCGTACTTTCCTTTGGCTGTCCTCTTCTCCTTTCACCTTCACCTCTTTAGCATTTGTTTGCTGTCTTGTGTTTTCTCCTGTCCTCTCTTCTCGTCACCTTGCGTCCGAGCTACAAACACGTATCTGGCACACCTGTACTCGAGCTTTCACTGTGTTGATTATTTTCAGAACTAAGTACAGTGCACAGAAAAGGCCGCTCCATGTACTGACTTGCTTACATAACTGGTGCAGAAACAGGTGGTGCATTAAACAAGTGTGTTCTGTTCAAGGCAATGTTCACACTTCACTTGTGAGGACTTTGTGACTTCTTCTTGTGAGTTTATCACCAGTTTGTATTGTTTAAAGTAACGTAAAGGTCACATATTGTAAAAAAGTGATATCTCCATGTGTTTTTTGATTATAAAGCACACATATTCAGAAACTGTGCCTTTAAACGAGCCGTCAGGACTTCTGTAAAGTTGTGATGTCACAGGTTTTGATGTGGCTACAGTTACAGTCATTTCCTGCTGCAGTGACGGTGCAGAGACGCTGAGAGCGCAGATGCGGAAGACCCAGAAACACTGACCAATCAGAGCAGACTGGGCTTTTTTTTCAGGAGGGGGGCTTAAAGAGACAGGTGCGAAAATGGAGCGTTTCAGACAGAGGGTGAATACATATAACATTAAAGTAAACATGTAGAAACCCAACATACAAGTGTGAACCTGGACATTAGCATAATATGTCCCCTTTAATCCTAAAACTGCTTTTTTAATTAAATAATTTATACTGTATGTGCAGCCAGGTTTTTTCTATCTTTCTCATCACCCACCCATCAGAGGACACATCGATCCAATAACTGCTTTAAAAACTACACTAACCCAAAGACAAAACGAAAATAATTCAAATAATTCAAAAGCAATAGTTTAGTAACAATGAAGTAAAGAAGAGCAAGCAATAAATGTACCACCCCTCTGCCAGTCTAAAGTTTAAACAGTCTTTGTTGTACTGATCCTGTTCTAAATTTATAGCATTGATTGTAAAAAAATTAATAAAAAGATAGTTTTCTGCCTCTAGAAAAGTAAAACCAAGTTGTTGATCAAAGATGGACAAAAGGAACAGACACAGAGTTAGTTGCTAACCATGTTGTGACAATAAATCAAAGTTTTAGTTACGTCTTTATCAAGTATTCAAATGAAAAGTCTTTGTTAAAAAAATGTAAAAAAATCTTTTGAATAGCCTTACAGACGTATAACAGAGAATTATATGTTGAAGATGAGAGAAAGCCTAAGTGATCACAAACACGTTTTATAATATTGTCATCTGAGCGATGCCATCTTTCTACTTTGTTTGTCTGAATATTAATATCGGATGGTTACCACACTTTCTGTGATGAAAACTTTTTCTGTAGTTATGGACGTCTGCTCATCATTTAATGAAAATGCTATTGAGTAAGTAGACAATAGAACAATTTTTGTGATGGGAAAATCGTGCTTGTCAGGTAAAGCAAATCGGGCTGCAATTTTAAGCTGGAGCTGTCATTTTAAGAATATCTTAGCAGTGACATTTTATGATTGTATTAAACATTCAACATGAACACTTTGAAAGGCTGACATTCTCCAGTCATTTCAAACTTAACAAAAATATGACAGTGAGTAAACTTTGGCATATCGGTGGGCTTTTTCCATTGAAACTTTGTTTTACTTTGTTTTTCTTCCAGCTCCAGCTGCTAGCTTACCTGACATCAGGCAGAACTGTAAACTCGTTATACTCCATTTACATCTTCATTTCCTCCACTCTAACTGACTGCGGATTCGGTTTTCACTAACCAATCACAGGAGACTTCCGGTCCGAGCTCCAGGTTTAGAGCTATGCCAACTTGAATGTGGATAAAATAATTCAATCATCTTCTAGGCTTTCTAAATGTAAATGTTATTGGACCTAATCGATCAAATTTGTATCGTGAAACTTATATTTTGTGACGGGGTTGTGACGCTCAAAACATATCATCCACCGTTTTTACAGCAGCGCCGGCAACGGCGGGAGCCTGACGTAAGCAAAAGTTTAACCAACTTGGTTGTGATTGGTAGTCAGCCCGAATATTTGCAGAATATGCATGCAAGGTAAACAGTAAAGACACAGACAGGGCCGGCCCCCCCCGCTGAAGATAATGTAAACGCACAGCTTGACAGTCCCACCAGTGGTGCCGATCGGCTAATCGTTAGCCCCCCCCACGGTGCTCATTGGCTCAGTTGTTCTTTTGTTCATCCGAGAAACTTGGTGGAGTTGGCGGACATATGCAGTGTACAGGGGCAGATTTGCCACACACTTTCTGTTGGTAAGTTTTGAAACAATGAGTACTTGATTTCAGACTGAGGTAGACAAAAGCAACTCTCTCATTTCTAACCGGCGACCAACGATTCTGCTGGCTGTAATGACAACTGTTGCAAGATATTTTATCAGCTGTAGATAGCTAGCTAATTAGCCGTAACTCATTGAGTTGGTTGAAACACTGGCTGGCTCTGGCTGATTTGCCATAAGGGTCTTAATTATGTACTTTCTTGGATACATACATGATATCATGCTGAACGACTAAAGTTAAAGCTAAGGTTTGTATACTTGTATACTTGGCAATAAAAACAATTCTGATGATCAGTGTTGATTCCTACACTTTTTCTCTCTTAGTTTTTCTTTTACTACAGCCCCATGCACACCACTTCAACATGTGAGGAAATCCAAAGCTTTACTGACGTGCCCACAAGCTCCCTAAACTATGATTGGACGATCAGTGCCAAGGGGAGGGGTAGAGTGGACAGTCAATTGATTGTACATAGTAGTAAAAAGGAGGCTATATGGAAAAATGAGGATCATAACATTCACAGTGAGATACACATCTTGACATGTAGCTGCTTTCTGTCGGCCTGCCAGTGTTGATGAGATGAGTAAGAACATAAATACAGGTTTGAGCAAAGCTTCAGGAAAGCTGCAGCTAATTTGGCCAAGCCACACTGTGACAAAATTAAAAAGAAAACCAAGACTGGGAAGAAATAACAAATCCCAGACTAATACTTATAGGGGTCAAGAGGAGGACATACTTGACCGAATCCGCATTACATTCTGGATACACCCTGCACAGAGAGACACGCAGTTAGGTGGTGTCTCACTTTAAAAGCAAAGTCCTGTGGTGATAAAACATAAATGCAGTTCATGATTCACAGGAGAAACCATGTGTACTAACTGGTGGCCCAAGGGTCGCATACGGACCCCCAAAGCTTCAGATCCGGCCTATTAACAGACCCGCGGGACCACTAGCGATCTTTATGAGGCTGTAGTGGACTCGGTTTAGAGTGAAAATATTGGTATCATATGAAACAACGACATGGACAACCTAAGGAATCCACTGATACCAACCATGTCATTTTAGCGAGGGAAAATCTGGAATGTCCCTTGACCTTTGACCTCAAGATATCTGAATGAAAATGGGTTCTATGGGTACCCAAAAGTCTCCCCTTTACAGACATACCTAATCCCATTTTCCATGCAGTTATTTTCAGTATTTGAATACTTAAACAGTCTTGGAATTTTATAAATCAAACCTTTTTTGAACTTTGACCTCACTTTATAAAATGACCTGTTGTGACCTCTGGGATAATCACAGCCTCATAAAACTTTACAAACACAAACTAGAGACCTATAGGGCATTCAGGGGATGTATGGTTTTATTTTAATTTTTTTATTTATTAGTTGGTTTTTTTCAAATGATTTTATTTAAGTGTGTTCACACTGATATAGGCTAATAAACAATAGCATTACTTTTGTAAGAAAGTGAAAATATTAAATAAAGATAGGCTAATTAGGCTTAAATAAGTGTTGTATTTGTCTTTTTTTTTAAAGTCTGGCCCCCACGGTGTCTGTTTGGGGAAATTCTGGCCTTTGGACAAATGTAGTGGATGACCTCTGATGTTTTCAGTGAATAACATTTTAGTCATTTAAAAGCTGATTAATTACAAATGATTTACCATTAACATTGGATTTTGTTGATATAGTCGTTATTTTGTATTGTCAAGGTAACCCTATATCGGCTGTAGCAATAGATACATACAGAGAGAGAGAGAGAGAGAGAGAGAGAGAGAGTCCTGACTTGCTAATGAATTCAGTTTTGACTCAGTAACAACTGACACAGTTTGGAGACTGTGTGGGAGACCTATGTGTGTGTGTGTGTGTGTGTCCACAGTACGTGAGTGTGTGTCACATTCAACACTTCTGATGGCTGTATAGAGTATAAGTACACACTTTGCAAATAAACAGCAGAGTGTGTGTGTGCGTGTGTGTGCGCGCGCGCGCATCAGTGTATGATCACGCACACTTACGCTCGACTCCATCCTCCCACCTCCACTCCACTGTGTGTGCATGTGCGTGTGTGTGTGTGTCGTACAGTACAGCGAGTGCCTGCCGGTGTGCGCTCAGTGTGCCTTTATGCAAGGCAGGTGAAAGAGGTAAATTGGGCCGTTCCATCATGCGATGCGGGGAGGCCAGGCTGACATGCTGATCAGGTGTGCATGCATAATGGCCGCCAAAAATAAGCTCTGTTTTGAATAATGCCCCCCTATCCAAAAAAAAAAAAAAGAGAAAGAGTAGAAGAAGAAATGCGGCGGTCTGCTCTTGGTCCGGCTGGGATCTCATCCATCTTAACAATGAATGGAAATCAGAGACAGACTGCCACCGACTGGGGCCTCCGCAGAGCCCACTTACATCTCTTTCTCCCTCTCTCTCTTTCTCTATCGCTCTATCATCCTTTTATTCGTTGACCCTTATCCTCCACTTTTTTCTTGCCTTTTCCCTCCCTTTTTCTTCACTGCTGTGAGTTTTTCTCACTTGACTACATATATTTTCTCTCTCAATAAACTCCCTCTTGCCTGTCTCTCTCTCTCCCACAGTGGTGTAGAGGTAAAACAATGTGTGGATGAATCCAAATGTGTGTTATGTGGACACCCACGTGGCCGGATTAGCCTGCTGGATTTCTTGTTGGCCGCCTTTTGACCACCCCTGCCCTCTAGTCATGGTGTACATTATGTTCCCATCAAGTACAGTTCATTATTTGCCCAAACACCAACTGACCCTCCTATGCACAACTTTATTTGGGAAAGTTCCTGGTATAAAGTACAATAACAGAGGTGCTAAAACTAGGTTTAGGCACAGGGCAGAGATTAGATAATAACGCAGGATCCAACTTCAAAGCTTCGTTACCAACCGGGCAACTCCCCAGAGGCCCCAGAATTCAAGGGTCCCAAAACCTCTAGGTTTATTGTGTATCCAGAGCATTCTCATTCCCAGGTTGTGAAATACCGACGCTTTGTCATGGCCCCCGTCATCTGAAACCTGGCACCTGTTATGTATGAAGGATCACAGATTAAATGCAGATTTGAACAGGCAAATCTTCAATTTCAACAGTCTGGCAGGCTTAGCAAACAGTGTCATAAAGCCTTACTTCCTGTCCGCACAGGAAGTCTGTGTTCCTGTTTCCAAAGTCCCCTCGCTACGAGAAACAAACAACAACCTCCGAGTTATTAACCTACATGCTGAAAATAACAAGTTTTGACAAGATTTGGATCATATAATAAGGCAGGCCTGCTCTGTTCTTTCAGTGAATGATTGTAAAGATCTACAAACAATATGTTTACAACATTTTCGTGGAGGTGTTCCACTGAAACGAGTTCCCTCCCGACACTATTTTGCAGAGGCACCGCCGCTGTATGCGGGGCGTGCCGCTCCCAGGACGCCTGTGATTGGTTTAAGGAAATACAAACAGGCCAGGGAGATTTTTTCATGATCCAGGAGTGAAAGCACATTGAATCCAGACCTCCAGGTCTGACTAAACGGGACTAGGACATGTGTACAAAATTGTACTTGCATATGTCCTTGTGTTATTAAGTATGTATGTATTTGTGTGTGTATTATGTAAAGTAGGCCCATTGTACAGTTATGCACTTGTTCACACATTTTGTATGTGTGGGTGTTCGTGTGTACGTCTCTGAGAAACTGAAGACCTTGATTTCACTTTCTGGTAAAATGGAGCCCAAAGGCCAAATAAAAGAAAATAACAGTGCAGTAAAAGGTGCTGTTCTGTGCCATTCATCATATTAATCTGGACCAAATAGGTTCACTGGTTCTCTCTTCTTCTCGCGAATCTCTCCCTTTACCCTTTGCCCTTTCCTCCCTCTCACTTTCTTTGTTTTTTTTCACCAATAATTTGTCTTACTTTCCGGCCAAATAACACTCCCAAACTCTCCACGCAGACTTTCTGCCTACCCAAATAGTTTTTAAGAGAGAAAGTTTATGTGCAGTGCAGTCCTTCCCTCCGACTGGCTAAAGCACTTCCTGGATTGAGGGTGGCTGTCAGAATCTGCAGTGAAGATTTATTGTGCACATCCCACCCTGACCTTAAGTGTGGTAGGAGAAAAGGATGAGAAAGAGAGATGAATTGAAGGAGAGATAGAGACAGAGGCGGAGGAATAAGTGAGCCTGGAAGAGGGCTGGTAAATTTGGCGTAGGAGTATCGGCAGTGCGCGTGTTGTCAGGGTATAGGTAATCAAGAGGAGGCGTGTGATGGATGTAGTGTGGCAGTAGGCGAGATGGCACAGTGCCCCCCCCAGTCTGTCTCCTTCCGCCGCTCTGCTGAAGGTCTGTGGAAACTTCACCACGGCTTGGTTTGTACTGACAGTTTAAACCTGTGGGACAATGTTTTACTGTATTTTTTTTCCTCGCTGAGGCTGCTGTTATTTCACAATCTCTTCTCACTCTCTCTCTCTGTTAACCGACTCCTCTCCTTCACTCACACATCCACCTTCCCTCACTGTCACAGTCTTTTCCCCGATTGCGGCTACAGATATACAATAGTCACCAAGTGGCTCCAGGAGACAGTGACTCATTGTGTCTGACAGACTGATGCAACAAACAAATCCACCATGCATGCATGCATTAATTCATGAATGTAGGTCTTACAGGGAATCAGCATTTTACCTCCTACATACTGGAGTGATGCCTGCACTTGCTGCTGCCCACTACCATGACTCAACAGCAAAAACAACATGTATCTATACTTAAATCAGCAGACATCAGAAATGTATCTTTGGAACTTAAATTAGCAAGTCCTCCAAACCATATGACCACATAGGTTGATTTTTCCTGCTCTGTAATAGGGAGCTGAAGGGATGACGTCTTTTTGTAGGCCATCCCAGAAGTTAGCATCGCCATGGGTTCCCTCGTCAAAAAGCCTGTGGGATTTTTTGCATTGCATCTTTGCAGAAAATAAGCTCTGTGGTGAACACAAGTTTATGATACTCACATGTTTTTGTTGAGCAAGATAATCTCTCTGTATGAACACCACTTTTATGATTTTAGAAGCGTGAATGCAATCTGCAGAAGCAAAAAGCTAATGTTAGGCTGAACTACCCAACAGTCACCCGTCGATGTTCTTCTGTCAATCATCGCCTTAAACCCGCCCCACATCAGATTTAAACAGTTGTGATTGACTCACCCAGGTTCTCGTCAACTGGAAATCCATCTGAAAGGGAGAGGGGCCAGACGTATCTGCCAGTGCAAATGAAACATGAGCTCAGCAGATTCGTCTGGTTGATAGGCTAACGACCCACAGGAGCGTTTCCTAAATTAGTGCCCCCACTGGTGGCAGGAGATCAACACCTAAAAGTAACGCTGACTTTTAGTTTCAAACGGGACACGAACCCATCTACCTCCCTCTGGTAAACCGTTACACAGCGTAGGCCAGGCATGTCCTAGGGCCACATTTGGCCCCCGGACATATTTTAAATGGCCCCTGGCATGCCTCTGAAAACATACTATGTGTGGCCTGCCACACAATATTGGTTAATCAAGTAAGTTCACCAAGTAGGAACTACACAGGCGGAACTAATGTGTTTCTTGTTTGGGTGCATGTACATGTATTATGGCACTTAAAATAAAATCCTGGG
>JAOVVB010231073.1:0-10400 GCA_028570985.1 Heterobranchus longifilis
GATTCGCATCATTGATTTGGCAAATGTTTTTACGTCGGATGCCCTTCCTGACACAACCCTCTGCATTTATCCAGACTGGCATCAGAAGACACTGGATTGTGCCCCCCTCCTGTGGTTGCATTGCTTCTACCTAAGATGAAAGTGTATTATTATATCTCATCTGAAAATGCCAAATGTTTTGCTAGGTGTCCCAGACTGTACAAACAGCTTGCTATAAAGTTAGTTTGAGGTCTTTCAAATCTCTCCTACTCCTTCTGTTTAAAGCTGCTCAGTTCTTCACTGATTTTTACAGACAACCCTGTGGTGTTAATGTAACTGGAGCAGTTTTTTTCCCCAGCTCAGTCTTCTTCAGGGTGGCCAGTCAGTCTTCTTCAGTCAGTCAGTCTTCTGAAGAAGGGGGGGGGGGGTTGATATGAGAAGTGTTTGAATCATATTCAGTGTAGGAAAAGCTTGAAAAGTTTAATATACCAAATGACTCACAAGTTTCAGTAATCCACTGTGTGTGTGTGTGTGTGTGTGTGTGTATTTCTTTTCTCAGAATGGCAATCATATCAGCCCAATCAAAAAGTGACTTTTTATTGGCGACTTCAGAAACTATTAGACGATAACATCCCGTTGTTCTGCGCAAAGCACTCAAACTGTCTCCCTCCTGTAAAATATGAACCAGCGTATGCCTGAGCTGTTTATTATAAACTTGGTCAGTAGCACAGCAGTGCAGCTGTAAAACAAACCCACTCACGGTGCCCGTGAGATGAATAAATCACACCAACAGCTCATATCAAATGAGAGCCACGTTTATAAAGGAGGCATTAGGTCAACACTCATGGTTCTATGACAAAGACAGATGCCACAAGAAAATCATTACCACAGATAAAAAGTTGGATGGTACTTTATATAATTGTTTTTTTTTTTTTTTTTGGGGGGGGGGATTTTTTCCCGATTTTCTCCCTAATTTAGTCGTGGCCAATTCCTTCCCGTCACTAGGGGGCTCCCACATTAAGGCTACTACGTGTTTCCTCCGAACCGTGTGATGCCAGCCGACCGCATCTTTTCGAACTGCTTTCTCACGCACCGTTAGGGGCGGAGTAACACACTCGGAGGAAAGCGCTAGCCGCTCCTTCCGTGTGCGCGAGTTCACAGACGCCCCTGATTAGCTGTAGAGCCGTGATTAATGTGGGAGCGCTAAGTACCTCTCATCCCTCCCCTCTGAGAGAGCTCGGCCAATCAGCTCTCTCTAGACCTCTGGCTGTGAGAGGTAACAGCATCACCCGGGGTTCGAACCAGCGACCTATTTTTAAAAGTCTGCTTGCACACTAATTACACACAGGTGACAAGCCTTACTACTTCTACTACTACTACTGATTATTATTATTATTATTATTATTATATGATGGTCAGTGTGATTGAAGCTGTGCATGTGTTTTTATTTAGGTCATGGCTTGAAAGGCCACATGAGGGCACACACTGGTGAAAAACCGTACTCCTTCACAGAAGTGAACTGCAACAAATCCTTCAAAAATTCAGGAGACCTCCAAAAGCACATACGAATCCACACAGGTATAATTATTGCACAAATATAATCTAACATGTAGTCTATTCCTTATATCAGAGTAAAGATTGCATTTGTCAGTATACAGGCTGCCAAATGCAATCTTTGCAATCGGTTGGTCTTTTAGGACGTCTAACATTAGAATATACTTGGGCACGACATCCAAGTATATCCGTACACACTTTTTACAAATCTGTCTGACCTCTAACATTTGCAAGGTGCACATGCACACACAGGAGAGAAACCGTGCCTCTGCCCCAAGCCAGGCTGCAGCTGGTCCTTCACCAGTGCAACCAATTACAAAAACCACACCAGGATCCATTCTTTTTTAAGATTTATATCTATGAAACATAAAACATACACCATTCTTAACTTCATAATCAAAAGATTTTTGTTGTTTAACTGGAGGCATTTTTTAAATTGACTTTTCATGGCTGTCTTGATTAGCTAAGTAACAGATTCACCTTTAGCTAATCAGATTTCATCCAGTAGTTGTTTATGTTAGTATTGCTACAATTCTTCTTGTGCTTCTTATTCTTTTTACTTCAGCTGGCATCTGCTGCATTTACTGCCTCTCAGTATACCACTCTTGTGGTAGTAGAATTAACAAGTAAAGAAGTGGTACAGTAGCACAAGAGCAAACTGTCCTCTACTAGTCAATCAATCACGGATGGCAACGTTCTCCCAGACAGATTTGTAAAAAGTGTGCGCGGATATACTTGGATGTTCTGCCCAAGTATATTCTATGTGTGGGGAAACACAGATTTCTAACCGAGTTGTGAAAAGCAATCAATTTATATACATTCCTTACACAGGAGCCATCACGGATGGCAGCTGATGGAGAATAAACAGTAAATGTATTCTTTTGGATACATTATCATGAGATTTTTGTTTCAGAAAAATATGACATGGAAAAACTTAGCATGTTAGCGAAAGTGGGCGGAGTCCCCAAAGTAATTTTTCAAAGACTCCTTTTCAGATGATCTGTCATTCAAGTGGATAAAGGAATTGTGAAATAAACACATTACTGCTGAGTTTTGGACACATTATTACAAAAATTCAAGATAATTTATCCAAATGCTTAATCTCTACCCATGGTAGAAACCGAAGAAGATATTCATGTTGCATCACTTAAGCAACACATTTCTTTTTGTTCCTTGCTTAAAGATTAATCATTATAATCTACTAAAGTAACAAATATGGTTTGTAATGTATTTCTCACACACAAAACCGATGCAGGTGGTGTACCTGCTGTTACAATAGGTGCCACTAGAAGATTCCAACGAATAATTCTATATTGCTAGGGGTTAGCACCCACGTATACCTGTCCCCTGTCCAATGTGGCTCAAATCATAAATTTTTTATTTATTTATTTTCTGCTCATGACTCATGTAAGTATGAACAGCCTAATTCACATGGAATCTGATCTTTTCAATTCTGAAATTCTTTAAATTGTTACTACAAAAACAATTTGTGCATATAATGGTAAAAAAAAATCATTGCAAAGTATTATGCAATATCAAAACCATATACCATACACAATGACTCTATATTGTAAATGACCAAAATTAAACTTTATTTATTTATTTTTTACAAAAAGTCACCCTAAACACAGAATCGCCTTTATAAAGAAGCTTTGTAGGAATTTAATAAAATTGGATTTTGCACCCAAAGTACACTTGTAATGATCAGCTTTAAATTATTTTTTTTAATTTTGCTGTTTTTTGGATTTATCCTATGCCTCTTGTTTTCGTGCTCCCGGCCTGAATCAATTATATCGGTGAGACTGAACCATCTCTCCCACCACACACACTTAGTAATAACCCGGACTCTGGACATTTTACTCCATTCACACACACACAGACACACATCCATTTTCTGTATTTTGTGTACATGTCTTGTGTTTTTTGGTGCATCGTTTTGGTTTTGTTTATCACTTAATACACTTTGGGTTTTGGTTGAAATTGTTGCCGGTTGTCTTTTCTTGTTTTTTGTGTTGATTTTTGGATTTAAAACGATTTTTTTTATTTTAGAGGTAAAGCACCAGCGTCTTTCCAGATTTTGGAGAACAGCCCTCTTTTTCTTTGTGTCTCCGGCCTGTGGTTCCGCAATGGGGGTAAATGGTGATTACCCAGGAGGAGATCAGGTATCGTTTTGATCTTGAACGAGGTGACCCAGATAAGATTTTTCTTGCATTACGGGAGGTTTTCGGTTGTTCGCAGTCCCATGTAGCGTTACAGGAAGACTTTTTCTCCAGAAGGCACCAGGAATGGGAAAGTTTATTAGAGTTTTCCCTTGCTTTGTGGGCCTTATGGAGAAGGTTAAACGGTAGTTTCCAGAGGTTGTACTAAATGCCCAAATATTACGTGACCAGTTTTGTGACCAGTGGAATATGTGATGGATAGTGTGCTTCGGCATGGGTTTAAACAATAAATCCATCGTCAACCACATGCCACACAGTTAGAAAGGCGCAGTGAGGCAAGTAGGTCTGAGCATGTCCAGGGGGGTGATGGCTCATAGCCAGTCAGTTCCACCATTGCATGGGATTTTAGTATGGTGTTCAGGGGGGACAGTGTTCACGCGTGGGTGGGTTCTCAACTTTTGGAGCTGAGTGAATTAAGGGAGATGTTAAAAGCACCACAAAATCAGTTGAACCAGCTCACTCAGGTTTGCTCAGTTTCAGGAGTCCAAAAAGTCGTCCCCATATGGGCCAGTGATCTGTAGGTAATGTCATCAACCTGGCCATTTTTGTAATGTCTCACCGCCAGGCCCTTTATCTGTCCCTACTGTTATTGCCTGTGGAGGGGCAGTATTGGTTAAGCCAGCTGTCAGGAAATGAGTACCTGTCAGGCTGTTGAGCCATCACTCGGACAGGGGAATTAGGGGCTTGGTGGTGTCGATTAGTAGTAGCTCATGGTATTGTTTAATGTCTGGCTCCCTGCAGTTGGTAGCTAATATTGCTGGAGCTTATGTTTAATCGATACTGGCTCTATGGTGTTTAACATCACCAGTAGCTACCTCATAGAGGATTTCAAACCTGGGGGTCGTCCTCTCTCAGGAACATGATAGAAAGGGTTAACTTATTGCTGTTACCAGTCATAGTTGTGGCCCACTGAGCACAAATTTGTAAATTGCAGCTTGAAATTTGAGCTTATGGTGCTCGAGTGGGCAATGACTGAGGTCTAGAGAGTATTTGTTTGGGGTACAAGTGTATTGTGTTCACCAATAACCCTCTGAGTCTTTTGGTCTCCTGCTAAGATGGGGGCTATAGAACAGCACTGGGTAGCCAGTTTGCTGTGGTTGACTTTAAAATCTGGTACAGACCAGGTAAGAGTAATGGTAATGGTGATAACCTTTCGAGACAGCTTCTAGCAGACATTTAGGGGGTGGGACAGCTTTTACCAGACACTGCAGTTTTTGTACGGGTACAATAAGCAGTGGAAAGGAGGCCAGTATATCAGGTTATCTAAGCTGCACCTCAGTTTATTTAAAGCCTTTCTGCAGTTGATTTCCTGTTAGGAAGAGTGTAAGAGACGGTGGTAGGAAATGAATGAGTTTTGTTCATCATCGGGGCGACGATGCAGAAGTTGGGGGTAGATTGTGGCAGGATGAGTGAAACTCTTCCTACTGGCATTTGATTGGCTGGCTGCTCAGTGTTTGTCCTATCATTGGGGAGAGGAGGCTTATATAAAGTGGCTAGTAAGGTAGGTTTGGTCATGAGTCTTTTCATTTGTGTCTGGCGTCATGGTTGGTCATCAACCAGGTATGTGGGTTTCTGTTGGCTGAACTAAGAGTTACACATGAAAGCTTACATTACCTTGTGGCTGGCACTTGGCTGAGGTTGTTCCTGTGCAGTCGAGCAAGACTGATTCAGCCCGACAGATACAGGTGTTCACCTGTCTCCCATCTAGATGGAAAGAGGTCTAAGCTTCCAGTTTATGGTTTGTCTACCCCACTGACTCATAGGGTATGTTTGTTAAATTCTGTCTAGAAGTTGCTTTTTTTTAGTCGGAAATTAATTGTGGGTTGCCTATTTTATGTTAAAAGAAATTTTATTGCAGATAAATTAGCGGCATTGCTACATTCAATTAGCTTCCCTGTGACTGTGCTACGGGGGAACTACTGCAAGACGCTGCTGTTTTGCTTTTTAGTTTTGCCCTAAAGTTGTGCTTTAAGGTCTTGTTTGTTTTACTTTATTTCATCTTGCTGTTTTGTCTTTTGTTTTGTTGGTTTCCTGTTTAGCTTTGATGTTAAGTGTTGCACTGTTTGCATCAAAGCTTTGTTTTGCTTTGTGTATTTTTTTTGTTTTCTAACTGTCGTGTGTGTGTGTGTGTGTGTGTACAATTGGAGATGTGAATGTGTGCATGCTGGGATAATGGGGTGCTTGTGTGTAGGTCCATGTTTGTTGTCTTTTCCTTGGTTGTGTTTATGGCATTTATGGCATATGTTCTGTTCAATTGCAGAATTTGATTTCTGTTTGTACAGGAGCCGAGTGCCTAAGCCAAGGTGCCGATGTTTTGTGTGTGCCACTGGTTGAAGTGGAGGGTGCTTTGCTGTGTAGGCCGATTGTGCCCTTATGCCTTGCTGTTAGGCCTCGGTTCTGATACTTCAAATGTCATATGTGCATTGTAGCTCCCATTGATCGCTTATTTTTTTTTTATGTAATAGTCATTTTTTGGAATATATTTTTGTAATAAAACTTTGATTTTCTGATATCTATGTCTCCTGCCTTGTTCCTTGTGAACTGACCTGTGTGGCCTACAATCAGTTAGTTAAGGTCCCTGGGCCTTACCCAGGGTGGCGTAATCGGATTTTCAACTCTTTGTAAATTTTCCAAATCCTCAGCGCTTCGCCACATACACAACACCGGAAAATACACACAAAGATTCCCCGTACGGGCCACCAGTATGTAATGATCAGCTTTGTTATAAACTTAGTTACACTAAAACGGGGTCTAGACTCTAACTTCCAGTGTGGTATAGGTCTAGCAGAGCCAGAAAATTTAGTCACTGCTTCTTTCAGCTTTGATCATCTTTCTTCAATGTCCACCTCCTCCGCCAGCACCTCAGACCGATTGATCAATTCGATCTTGAACTGCTCTGCTGTTTCGCGATCTTTGAATCTATCCACTGCAAAACATTGTGGTTGTTTTTGCTGCGTGTGTTGGCGCTTCAACCAGAGTCGACATTTCATAAGGAAAAGGTAGTGAGCCAATATCCGCTCCTCTGCACACCCTTACGTCCAACAGCAATGATCGCCACCGCTTACTAATGCAAATGTAGTCAATCTTATTGAGCTTTTCTCCATTCGGTGACCGCCACTGTTTGTGGATCTGCTTTTGGTTGAAGTAGGTGTTTCCTATTGATAAGGCATTTGCTAAACAGAAGGAAAGCAGCCGGTCCCCATTGTCATTTGTCTTGTCGGCTAAGCCATGTGGGCCAATAGCATGTTCCAATCCACCCCCTTGGTTGTCCAATTTGGTGTTGAAGTTGCCGATGTGGAGGATAATGAGCTCTTGGAGCTGTTCATAAAAGGCATCCTTGCTGTTGTCTTCCGCATCTTCAGTTGGGCATATGCTTGAATGATCGTGATCTTTGCAAGGGTAGTTTTGAATCATGCTAAAATGATACAGTCACTAATGGCTTCCATCCAATAAGTGCTAATGCCACCAACATTGACATAATGATGCTTACTCCACGTGCATGTTCAGTATCAGGGCCGAATAGATAATGATCTTCACATTGCTAGTTGTACGCCTGCTGTTTGTCCATCGCATCTTGCTGAACCCGAGGATGTCCATCTGGTAGTGGACAAATTCTTTGAGAGGTTTTTGTTGTACCAGTTTTGAAGTACCAGTTTTCCATATTGAAATAGTGTTCTCACATTCCACGTTCGATCTTTGCTCCGAAGAATGGGCCACGCATCGGGCTGACGGCTGACAGGCTTTGATCCACCACCATCAGGGGAGAGTGTCCATCTTCATCGCGGGTTATCTGGTTTCTACTCGCCGTTTCCGTAGTGCTTGGGTTTTACAGGGTAGGGTTGCTAGCCCAACGCCCAACCCTCTTCCTTTCGCAGCCAGGCTTGGGACTGTCCAGGTCAACTGACCACCCAGTGTTAGATGTTTATTTATTTATTTTTATTTTTTGGGTGGGATGGAGGGGATTAGTCCAAGTACTAAAAAAAAAACAATCGTCTTGAGTCGTTGTTTAAAGATTTAGCTGCACGTACATCTAGAAGAAAATTCATTCCACCACCTAGATGCCAGAACAGAAAAGAGTCTGGATGCATGTCTTCCTTGATCTCTGAGAGATGGGACCAGCCGCGCAGTGCTGAGGGATCGGAGAGAACGTGGTGCGGTGTGTTTAGGGCCGAGAGGTAAGTGAATGCTGGGCCCTTTTTAAGCTTGTAGGCAAGAATCAGGGTTTTGAATTTGATGCAGGCAGCTACAGAAAGGTAGTGCAGGAAACAGGAAATGCCTCCTCAAAATTTTACTTTTTCTTTAAATAGTAATTACATTTCATGGATCATTTCATCCCAATATTTGGGTGTTTTTTCCTTTGATATTTCCACTGAAATTAACACATTAGGTCCACATATTTATAAGCTTGACTTGCTTTTGAGTTTGGATTAGGCTCCCTATTCAAGTCAATTAACCTGTCATTTATGCTAATAACTTTAAAACTGACTATTTTTGTAAAAGTAACCTAAATGAAATAAATACTGCATATAAATAAATCAGGATCATAAATTAAAGGCAATAATAATAATAATAATTATTATTATTATTATTATTATTATTATTATTATTATTACTACTACTACTACTCCTCCAATTCTTTCAGTCCAGACCTAGACCAAGACTTCAGAAGATTATTCCTTAACAAAATGCATGGCATATGACATTTATTTAAATACATATGGTACAGTAGATTTATGCATGATGCATGATATTTATAAAATGTACAGAATACAAAATAACAGTATTTCTTATTCATTTTAATTTTTTTGTTTTTTTGTTTGTTATTTTTGTTGTGTTGTATGTGGTGTTGTTGTCTCTGAAAGCTGTCACCAAAACTAATTCCTTGTACATGCAACCGTGCTTGGTAATACAGCTCATTCTGATTTATTAATTTCTGTATTTTTCGTTGATCTTTTCCTCCATAGGTGCTACTTTTTGTATCACATCCATTTGATAAATTTAATGCCATTACAGTGCATGCAAATTTAACATCTTCAAAACATATACTGTATCTTTTACTTTTTTTTATTTAACATGCGTTTACTTGATATGATAGGGTGATAAAAACAGAACAAGATTTACAGAGAGCTACTGTACATGTTCTATCTAACATAATAAACAACATCTCACCTTTAAAAGGGGTCAAGCTCAGGTTGAGGAATGAAGATGTTAAACCAATCCACCAGTTGTGCTCCGGCTGCAAATGTTTCTGGAGAAACTGCTGTGTTTCTTCATTATGGATGAAGGCTAGATGTCCCCTGCTAAGCTCACACTCAGCCTGAGCATTAAAAAAACTCTGTGGCAGGGTCATAAACTTAAAACATGGGCCACTGTAGGCCTTTTGGTTGTCTGAGTATGAACCAGTCTCTGTGTGCTCTTAACCACAGGCTATGGTGACACTGAGGATAAAGTGGTAAAGCAGGCAGAGGATGTCTCTCCATTTTTACCTTATCACCTGGACACTAAAATTGGCAGTGCGTTGCTTTTGTCGGTTTATAAGGCAGTTGTGACGTCAGTTCAAAAAAGGTTGTTAGGCCCTCCTGGTGATCATTTACTTGGCAACAAAAGACTATTTTTTTTATTGTACTGTGGCACTAATGGATGCACATTGTCTCTCTGAATCGTCTGTGTGCAAGGAATTTATAAAACAATCAGACACCAATAAAATATATAGCCAGCCCAATCTCCAGATCTGATCACTGTTGAAAACTTCTGGAATATGATTAAGAGGAAGATGGCTGATCACAAACCATCAAACAAAGCTGAGCTGTATGAATTTTTTCACCGAGACTGGCATAAAGTTCCAAAAGCAATGTGAAAGACTGGTGGAGAGCTGTGATTGCAAATCAGTGTTATTCCACCAAATACGGATTTCTGAATGTTCCTTAGTTAAACATTAATTCTGTATTGTTTAAAAATTAATATGAATATTTCTTTGCGTTATTTAAGGTCTGTAAACAGTGCATCGTTTAGTTATTTTAATGTCCTTTAAAAAAAAATAAATAAACGCACTATAACATTAATAATAACTATATTGAAAAATGTCAGTAATGAGTATCGGACTTTGCATTTCCTGATTAGATATTGTGCCCAGCAGGGGGCACTGTTGTTTTTTCCTTTGTCATTTTTCCACGTCCTTTTGTGCGTGTAATTTTAAAGTTTGTCCAGCAGAGGGGGTGTTGTTGTTGTTCTTGTTTTTCTGTCTCTGTTTTGCATGTGATAGGGCATTTAAATCAGCAGATAAAAGGATTGTTATATTGTTATATTTGAATGTCTCCTCCAGTTTTATGGCGTGAACTCGGATTAGGATGTGTGTTTTTAATAATCAGCACTTTGTTGGATATTTGAATTTTGTAATTGCATAACTGCATAACTATATGTGTTATAGTGTATAGAGCCAGAGTGTGTAAGTTTTTTAACCTAATTTTGTCATGATGTGGCGGGATGGCGCGTCTGGGTGTTTTTATACAGAGCCCCGATGCAGGGGGTCGGAGGTGAGGCTTTATAGACCAGTGGCGATTTCTTTAAGACGGCAAGGGAAGCTCAGCTTCCCCTATAATGTCACAAAATTAATGGTCAAATTATGTACTATTGTATTAACATTTTATT
>JAOVVB010231084.1:0-10400 GCA_028570985.1 Heterobranchus longifilis
CATCTCTCCAGAGGATTTGCTCTTTTTGCTTTCTGCTTTTTACCCCCCCCCCCCATTTTATTTTTCCTTTTTGTAAAAATCAACAACAATGTTATGATTAAACTAATTCAAGAAAAGCAGTGTTTCTGCCACCAAAACACTTGATCAGTCAGCAGGAAAATGTTTTAAATGATCTGCATCAAAGACATATGAGCAGGAGTAACAGTGAATGTTTGATGAATTCAGTTTCATCCTGTCATGGATACCTCCTCTATGCCCGTATCTTTTTTTTTTTTCCCTTTTCTTTTTTTCTGTGTCTGCATGTGTAAATGTAAGGAAAGCTGATTTTTTTGTCGTTGAGATAAAAACGTAATCTATCTAAAGAATTGTTGAAAACGTCTTATTTTAGAGCGTTACTCTATGCTGCGGGAAAAAGAACGAATATATATCTGTAAAAAAGGTTCCTGGTGAAATGCTCGAAGTCACTCATGATGAATAAATAAATTATTTCATCATCACTGTGGGGAACCTAATTTCTACTGACATTCAACGAACACGTTTTCAGAAGATGTGGAGGTATGGGTCAGCAAATTAAACTGTGGCAGTACACATTCCGTGTGTGTGTGTGTGTGTGTGTGTGTGTGTGCATGTGTGTGAGTGCGTGTGTGCATGTGAGCGTGTGTGCATGTGAGCGTGTGAGCGTCTCAGATAAAACAAACCCTACATACAACAGCCCAGGGACACTCCAACCATAATTGTGCAGGTGGCATTTTAGAAATACTCACACAACAGGGGTCAATTTCTCTTCAGGTCACTGAGAATGACATCATCAAACTACTATTAACTCTGCAAACAATCCGAGCGCTGCTGCGTCTGTATTGACAACGGATTCCTTCAAAAACAAACAGCAGGCTCCGGGCTTTGCCCTCAATCTAAAACCATAACCTCGGAGTGAATAACAGAGAAATGTCCATCTGGGCAGGAAGGAGCGACACGGAGGAGAGGAGAACTAAAAATGACACGGCAAACAAATCTGAGCAACCACTTCCCCCTCACCTCCAGCCCTCCCTGTTCTTTCTAGTAGGCATTTGCTCTTGTTCCATACCTGTCTGCCAATATCTCTCTCTCTCTCTTACACACACACACACACACATATAAGCATCATGTACAGCACAATGCATGTACCTATATGGTGGGATAAACCATGCAGACACACCATAAAGTGCTTTTTTCTCTTATTCAGACGTACCGTATCTCGTCTGATTAACCCGTAAACTGGAAACACAGAGAGCGAGTTTTGTGAATATGACCTATTCAGCGTGGCCTTGTTTTAAGATGTGAGCTCCGCAGAGGTCCGGTGAGCCCATGAGGGCAAGGTGTGTATTGACATACAAACATGAGGAAAGCGTCCAGATGCAGTCCACTGTTTTTCTGTAATAATAGCTAGCAGCCCTGCCGTTAAATAATTAATGCGGTCTATCCAATACAAAGTGGACGGCATGCAGACTGCACTCCACCGCTCTCCATCTCGTTCTCTATCTCCCCTGATAGACACAATGCGCATGACTGTGCTTATTTTTGTTTGTTTGTAATATTAGCCTTTTACTACATGTTCATAATAATGTAATAATAACATAACCTTCCAAAGCGGCGGTAACAAAGTGCTACACAAGACAATAAAAAATAGATTAAAACAGGCACTAACAGAGCTGATATTACTTAAAACAACAATATAACCGAGATGCTCACATCCACTTCTTTTGGGCAAATTAACTTAGCAGAACTACTTTAAGAGTAATGTAAATTCATTTAATTTTTCTTGATTTAATGTGGTAAGAGTCACGTTGAGGTTAAAATATCTATTTCAAGAGTGACCTGGCCAAAAAGGCAGCATTAAAACATTGTTACAATAAATATCAACTGTCACATACTACAAGAGTATATTCTTCACAAGGTTTATGAAGTCAATGTAAAAGAAACATCACAATAATTTGTCCTCTTTTCTATTTTTATTTATTTTTTGCTAGATTTGTCAAGTTAGTAACATTGAAAAGCACATAATATTTTTTCCGATAAATAACAGTTTTTTTATCCAAAATTATAGATGCATTTAAATATATTTAATTATCGACAGGCCACTTAGTACATAAGAATATATTCTGTGACATAACCTTTGTTGAGGCCACGGTGTTAATGAAAAAGGTAAAAAATTGATCTTAATGAGTGAACCAAATCTTAACGATTCGCTGCCTCGGCTTGCCCTCTCATTGAGCACATGTTGTTTTTCTCTTCCGTTTTTACAAGAAACAATCTTATTTGGCATTACGGTGCAATAAAAGCACAGAGGCATATCGAAGGTTATGGCAGGAGCAGTCACATGATCAATACCCTCTCGACCCTCCTCTCCTTGCCCCTTCCACCGCTTTTCTTCCTTTCTCCCCTCACCACCTTTCCTCCCAATCAATTAACTTCCCCAAGTAAACAGATCTGTCCCCACGCTCGCTGCTCCCTGCTGCAACCGGATATTCCTCCTCCTGCTTCTCCTCCTCGTCCCAGACAAGTCAGAGGGAGAAACCAGATACCTGACAGAACGTTACTGCTAACTCTCTTCCAGTGTGCGTTGAGGTAAGAAGGCTAAATAAAGACCGATGACATCACCTGCATATTCTTCACCATCCTCCTCATCAGTGACATCATGACCTCTGAAAGGGTCACGGATCAAACATACAGCGAGCTGTGTAAAAATGACCCCGCTGTCTCCTCATAAACACTCCTCACAACTAGGGATGGGACAATAATGGATTTTATCGCGATAAAAAACACTCACAATAAGTCTTGGTGAATTTCCATTATCGGGATAATCGTGAATATCCTGACGGATTGATTGCAGGTTACTACAGTGTCTGTGATGCAAATATAAATATTTGTTTCTTTAAAAAAATGTTGTAATATTTCAAGAATAAAGTCGTAATGTTTCGAGAAAAAAAGTCAGACTTTTACGAGAAAAGTCATAATATTTTGAGAAAAAAAACACAATTTTATGGAAAAAAAGTCACAATATTTCAAGAAAAAAGTTGAAATATTTCAAGAAAAAAAGTCGTAATATTTCAAGGAAAAAGTCCCATGCCTACTCACAACATGACATTATTGTTGCAATATTCTTTGCATATTTTGTTTATAATACTACACAATGAAGATGCAGTTTAGGCTGAAATACAGAAGCTTTGACTTTCACATCACACTTGAACAATGTTACAACAATGTTAACGCCACATCAGTGGCAGAATATAAGTAAATGTACTCAAGAACTGTACTTCAGTACAATTTATAAGGTACTAGTACCTTATTTTGCAGGACATTTTATACAAAATGTGATCAAATGATAAAACATGATGCACACTTTAATGATATATAAAGTAGTTGAAATAATCTCCTCCTGATGCGTTTGACACTTACATTTAATTTTACTGCTGATTCTTCTGTGCTTTTACTTTGTAAAATATTGAATGCAGGACCTTTATTGGTACTGGAGCATTTTTACGCTGTGATATTGCTACTTTTTCTTCAGTAAAGTATCTGAATACTTCTTCCATCGCTGCTCCACACACAGCACACAGTGTAGAAGGTATTTATGAAAAGACATGTATTCATCATCACAGCACAGATTCACAGACCGGACTTTGTCTCTTTTATTTAGACCTCCATCTGGAAAGCCGGGCTGCCCAAACAATGCTGCAAATGTGTCCTGTTTGTTTATTAATGAAACCTTACTCTGCTCTAAAATAACAAGTGTTGACACCTGAGCAGATGCCAACTATATTTGCACGAGAATTATGAAATGTATTGTTTGTTTCTTTCTAAAATTGTAATAATGTAACATGTTGAGAGTGAAGAGGCTCTGCTAAAATGTCACAAAAATACACTGCAGTGTTTTGCAAATGAAAAAAAAAACTCCCACCTTCCCATTATTTGTTTATTATCTTACCCGCTCAATAAACTAGGTGACTACAACAGAAATTCCCATGAGCCCTTGAACATAAAATTGTTCATTCTTGCAACACCCCAGTCACGGAGAGCAGAGATGCAGGCAGGACCAATCTATATCTCCTGTGACCCTCAGCAACATGTCGTTATGCTTGCTAATCAGATTTAGAGACAACAAGTGAAAGCATGGCCTCTCTGGGACGTTTGCTTTCACAAATGGATCTGCTTAATATGGGAGATTAATAGACTACTATCTAATCTTCCCTGTGATTGAAGCTATGATCTGGTTACAGAGAAACATGATGGATGTTGAGGCGGTGGAACACGAGAGTCACGTTAACCCTTTCGAGATAGAATGCAAGGTTGCTTTGCAAGTTATTGACTGTTAAAAGACAATGCAGAGCAGCAATCACAATAATGAAATTGTCTGCAGGGCGGTTGGATTATTAGCAGCGGTATGCACAATGACTTCTTTCTAACTCTCAGAGGTTGTAAGAAAATGATTATGCTTGTCTTGATTATTTTGTGTGTGCAGTTTGTCCCACTTTTCAATAGCCATCTTTTTATAACTTATTTTTCTTTGCAGAGGCAGATACGCTCTGTTGTATTCCCATTCTTTTTTGTTTATATGACCCTTTTAAATATTCTACTGTACTTTACCTAAATCTTACCTGCAACAGTTATCGCAAATTGCATATCGGTTCAGAACAAAAGATAAAAGTTAGAGTCAGTGTGATCGGTCGACTGATATTATCGGCCGATATTGGCCCGTCACATATCAGTATCTATCGGTATCAGTGTATGTGTGGTCCAATATGAAAACTTTTTATACATCATATAATGCAGAAAACACTGCTGATTTAGAAATGGTGTCATTACGCAGTTCTTCATTTAAACTGACTGACATACAGTATTATTACGTTTTAATTTCTATTTTAATTTAATCTTTATTTTCTCAGTGTTCATTTCTAGAATCATTTGACAATGTAATACATTGTATGTAGGCCTATAATGTATACTAATGTTAAATATTATGTATTAAATGTATTTGTTTAAGAAAGCAGCCTTCTGAGTACATCTGCATCGTCATATCAGTGCAAAATAGGTGCACAATCCAAAAGGTCTATTTTCATTGCAGCTCAAAGATTCACTATATCGGCCGTCATATCAGTAATTGATTCTTAATTAGATCCATCTGGGTTGTTCATTTGCACCAAAGCTCTTATAGAAGAATATGCAATCAATCTATTGCTACCTGCAAAAAACAGACCTCATGCACATTATGAAATATATATTTGTTGCAGTGTCAGCACTGAGATGAAGGTTTGTAATTATGTTTAGAGGATCTAAAGACCAATATTTTGTTCTTGTTATAATGGAATTCTCGACTTCAATTGTCTCAGCTGTTTGATGTTGAACAGGCTTAAAAAACTACAAACACCCTGTTGCACATACGATATTATTCTGCTGGATATAAAATGAGTATTGTACTGATTTTATAAATGTTCTATGATTATACTTATAATACGTGTGTGATGATGACGCTCAATAGACTCAAGGTCAGTTCTTAACAGTGTCTGTACACACTGTGACTGAAGATATCCTTGAGAGAACGAGGACATCCACGAGTGTCCTGACTGATCAATAAGACAGAGAGACTATATTTATATGACCTGTTGAAACAACAATACCAGCTGTTGACTGGAAATCACACACTCAGGTCTTCAAAACTTATATGGTGGAGTTTGCCAAAATATCTTAGCCCAAGGTCCTCTTACTAGAAATGTTCTTGTGCTTTCAGCCACATTTCATGACCCACATTTTTTTTTTGTTAAATTACTATTTCCAAGGTCAATATTGAACCTTCAAGCTCAACTACATGGTTCACTAAAAAAAAAGGACAAAAGGGCTGCCAATGCCTCTCAGTCAGAGATGTTCTTATTTCTGCAGTATAAGAAAAAATAAAGATCTGGATGGGTGTAGCTCCATCATTGTAATACCCTGAGAAAATCACAGAGAAAAGCTGTTGTCCCCGATAGGGCCTTGTTAGTCGCTACAGAGCCATAATGACTGATGCCTCACAGGCAAACTAATTATCAGGTACTTAACAGTCCGAACCTACAATGCATCTGCCAAAGGCTGAGGAGGGATGCCGGGTACATGACCACCTCCTTCATCTTCTCTTCCCTTTCTCTCTTTTTTTTTCACCTCGTTCTTTCCCTCTTTAACTCTCTCACTCTCTATGTATCTCCTTTTGTCGTCTCTCTCCACTGTATCCTTTCTGCTCCTCTGTGTCTCTCCCCCTTCTCTCTGTTCTCTCAGGGAACCAGCTGGGAAACTGGCCTTGGGATACAAGCTAGAAGCATACAACCATATGCTAGATATTTTCATGGAAGGTGTGTGTGTGTGTGTGTGAAATGCAAGCAGGGGGAGGGGTCTGACTCCTTGTTGAAATGTACTACAGTGTAATAGCTAAGTAGGACATTTATCTGGCAGTGGTTTGTCTTCCCCTGTTGTGCTTGTGTGAGTTGCTGAGTTCCCTCTCTATCCCACAGCTAAATGCCTTCAACATCGAGACTTTCTGTTGCTTTCAAACACACACACGTGCGCGCACACACGCACGCACACACTGCAAACTGTACAGGCAGACTGCTGAGAGGGAGCTTATAGAGACACCGACACAGCTTGCTCATTAGACGGTTTCTTCTTGGATTGAGGCCAAATATCTGCAGGTCATAAACTCACTGATGTAACAGGCAATGTAACTCACTGATCTAGGGAAGTGTTCAAAAGCTACACATCTCTTTTTAGGACCGCCTTTTATCATAATTTACTATAGCCTACGCATGTCACATTGTGCCCATGAATATGAAGGAACACAGCGTACAGTAAAGGCGTGAGCTGCCACGGTGAAGGGATCGTCATCACATAGACTACTATTATAGTCCTGCAGCTGCCAGTCCCAGTAACGGCTTTTACGTTACATAACGGCTTTTTGTGCGTTAGTCAAGTGACGTCCAACGCGACGTCCCATGTCACACCCTACATCACGATATTACTGCGTGCGGTATGTGTTGTTGTTACCATGGTTACAGCTGTCTTTGTAACCTGGAAGTAGAGATTTTACTGCAAACTCAGTGTTTTTTTTTTACTAACCATACCATATCGTTTTGTTGCCTAAACCTAAGGAAGTGTTATTGTTGCCTAACCCGACAAAAGTAGTCCCCTGACGTGTTTACAACCGCGACTTGCACACGGAGAAAGCGTTAAAAAGTGATGCCAAGGGGTCCTGACAAAGCTGCTGTTTTTGACGAGTTGGGAGTGACAGTGTTTTGGCAGGACATGATCCCTCACCGGGTTCCCACCCACAAAATTTGTGAAGCTTGGTCTATGGTGTACCCCTCATTTTCTACTTTACTTATTTAAACATTTGTAAAGCTGCAATGTTTTAAAGGAATAGTGTGACATTTCGGGAAATTCGTTTATTCGCTTTCTTGCTGAGAAATAGACAAGACGATCGATACCGCTCTCATGTTTGCTGGTTAGCTTAGCACTGCTTCGGCATAAAGTCCAGGCACATACTCATAAATACATCCACAACCTCTTGTTTTTACACTTCAATTGTTCTATGTATTAAGCAAACAAGGTATAACATGTTAATTAGTGAGCTTTAGAGGTGCTGGTGCTTAAAATGAAAGATATAAGAGTTGTGTTGATCTTGAAAGAAAGAATAAGCATATTTTCCCAAATGTCTAACTATTCCTAGATAATGAACCAACTACTACTCAGACAAGCTTTAAGCATTTGCAGTATCACTACGTCAAGTTACAAATAATTATACCCAATAGTTTCTTTATCATCTATATTTACCATTAACTCTCGAAAACTGGAGTCATTTTTGTGGTATTTTAGGACACATCTTGTAGCCTCCGTCTCCCTCGACCCCTTTTACATGCACACGTTTTTACCCCCTCAGGCTAAGAGTATGGCGCAGGCTCCATCTCTCATTAACCTACTGGTTGGATAAATCAAAGTGCAGGGCAGAGAGGAGAACCTCAGCCTCGACCATTCAGATAAGAAGAACACCCAGCTCATAGCCTACAGCTCCGTGATATATGGATCTGCAGAGGCTAATAGCAAAGTATTGACAGGGAAATGGTGTGCTTATCCTGCTCCTGCATGCCGGGGAGAGGTCCCCAAAGCAGATGGGATACACTTTAGGGAGAGGGAAAGAGGAGGAGGAGGGTGAAAGGATGAGGTAGAACTGTACTGGGACAAATTAGAGTCTTTATTGCTTTATTTCAGCTAATTTGTCTCTGACTTTGAGTCTACAAACACACATTAGGTTTCAGTTTTCTGTGTTTTTGTCTATATTCGTTTTAGTTGTTCTGAATTATCAGACAGCCAGCAGTGAATGTCTACCTCACATTAGTTTTAAAAGTAAAAATCATAGATATGTTAGCTTTTATTCCAAAAAATTAGTTGGAGAGTTGTAGAAGTCCTTAAGTGTAGATGCATTAAAAACTATTATGTTCAAGAAAGCATACTAGACAGAGTGGTGCAGGGATGAAATATTGTTTAGTATTTGAATTATTGCAGAAAATAAGCTCTGTGGCAAACAAAAGTTTATGATACTTAAATGTTTTCAGCAAGATATTCTCCACAAATGAACACCACTTTTATGATTTTAGGAGCGTAAATGCAATCGCCAGAAGTAAAAAGTTAATGTTATGCTATCAACGAACTACAACAACGGTCGCATTTCACGGCCCACGTCACCGTCGCCACGTTGACGTTTAACGTCCTCGACAACCTCTGTAGTCTCATTTAGCCACTTGTCAGCAACCGCCTTTTTAAACACACGTAAAAGCTCCGAAATGCACCAGCGGGGTATTTACAGACGTGTTTTATGTCGTAGAACAAAACATTAAAATGTCTGAAGCTCGTGTTGGAGAAATGGAGATTGGAAGTAGAAAAGAAACCAGCCCTGCAGACTCTCCCTCCTCCGTGCTCGGTCAGTTTTCCCCGGATAAACGACGACGCTTAAAAAATAAATTTCATCTGAGTCAGACTTTACCAGATGCTAACAGCCGGAGCTGAAGTTAATGAAAGATGGCACTCTCGGCTGACGGCTGACTAGCTTCATCTCGTTCGTCCTCGTGTTTCTGTCTGATTCTTCTTCTTCTTGAGTGTTTTTTGGTCCCTTTGCTCCAGCTGCTCCAGCTTTATGTCATCTGACCTCAAACAAACATCATGCGTCTCTGTCCTCTCCATCAGTGTATCTATTTCTGTGGCACCTCACTGATGCGCGGTATCACAACTGATTACCTAATCCCCCCCGGCTCTCGCTCTGCTTGCGCACTGTGTGTTATTAAGCGTTAAATAAAGTGATCAAGGACATTTGTACAGTCACATTTTTGAGGTTTTTGGTTGAGACTTTATGCTGGCTATATACAGAAACAGGTAGAAGCTGAAAGGTAATTATTAATTAATTAACCAGCAGCTGATTGAGGATAATCTCTCCAGTTAAACAGAGCGGGGACAGTAGGGCTGATTTTGACGTTACTTACATGCCAGAAGGGAGTAACACTGGTCTCAAAATTAGGCTATTTTTTCATACCTTCATACCGTCTTGTCATTTTACCAGGGTATACAGTATTATGATGGTATTTGTGTGAGAAAAAAAATCTTTGTGTGCTGAAATATTAATGGATTAGAACTCCATTTAGAAAACAAGCATTTTAAAAGTTGTTTACTTGTTGTCTTGTGGACAGACCTGACAAAACACGAATTCAGTGAAAATCAGTTTTTTGCATTACATTTAAAGGTGGACTCCATCTGTGTTTTTTTCCGGGTTATTCACATGGACCACTAAGCCGTAGCAAAAAGTAGTGACACAAGTTACACGTAGACTCAAAGTTACCACATAAGCTAATCAATAATTTCACGAATAATATGAATGTTTGGAGCTATGTAATGTAAGCTAAGTAATGTACTGCTATGGACGCCACGTTAGTTCGGATCCAAAAGTTACACAATAACATAAACGATCGCAGCAGCAGACCAGCAACTCCGAGGTAAAATTACTGTTTTTGTCAATGGAGTCTGGTGGCTTTGAAGACAGCAATATAACGGCTTCAGTTTCCTGTCGGAACGGGCTGTTTGATGGCAAGGTAAAGCAGATTTTTTTTTAGATTGTCCTTTTTTTAGGTGGCTAAAATATGTTTTACAGCAGCCCCGTCCACAGCAGAACATGTCGCTCTCTTGAAAGCCACCAGACTCCTTTGACAAAAACATTTTACCTCACAGAAACCTCACAGTTGCTGATCTTCTGCTGCTCGGTTTAGTTTGTCAGTTTGTGTTATTGTGTGACTTTAGGTAATCTGAACTAACGTGGCGTCCACAGCAGTACATTGCTTAACCTCTGTGCCGGTAAC
>JAOVVB010231095.1:0-10400 GCA_028570985.1 Heterobranchus longifilis
ATTACTAGCCTTGAACTTCTTTGGGTTCCTTCTAACAAAAAAACAAAAACAAAATAAAAAAAGACAGCTTTTACCCAAAAGTCATATCGGAAGCTTTAATCTAAATTGTTAAGTGGTGATGAGGAAACAACATTTTCTGGAACCCAAACACATTTTAAAAATCTGTGAAACTCAAAGCAGCAAATGACGACATCACGAGAAAACATCACGTTGGCCTTTTATTGATCAGTAAACACTTGTTTGCAGTATTGATACAGCTCGACTCCGAGGAGAAAAGACCGATATATTCAGTGATAATACCGTTTTGTGTTTCTTTGAGCATCAGTAGTTAATCACCAGAAGGAGTGAAAGCTGCGAGTTAGGAGGAACATGCTCAGGATCTGCCGAGGCATTAAAACGTAAACGGTCTCTCGATTAATCTCGTGTGTGGCGTGTTGCATCTTTTAGTCTGTTCACACAAGATAAACCGGAGACGGCTCTAGTTGGATGGAACAGTTGAAAATCGTGTAACTTTCTTCTCCACGGGGGCAGAGGGGGACGGTGCAGAGCTTTCTAGAAGCACTTGCGGTGGACGATGCTGGGGCCGGACTCGTCGTACTCCTGCTTGCTGATCCACATCTGCTGGAAGGTGGAGAGGGAGGCGAGGATGGAGCCGCCGATCCAGACGGAGTATTTCCTCTCTGGGGGGGCGATGATCTACAGGAGAGAGGACGAAAGAAAAACAGGTAAGACAGGAAGCCGTGACGCTTAATATGAAATAATGCTTCTGGATTTTAATGAAGATTTCGATCAGTTTCATGCTAAAATGTTGGACAGATATTATACGTCACTGCCAGTTCCCCCCCAAAAAACACTTGATTTAAGTATACTTCTATGTGCACTTCAGTTAAGTATACTTCTATGTGCACTTGTAAAGTATACTGCTATGAACACTTTAAGTATACTTCTATGTGCAATACTTTGATGTGCACTTTTCAAGTATACTTCTAAGTGTGCTTGATTCAAGTATACTGCTATATGCACTTGTAAAGTATACTTCTATGTGCACTTGATTATGTACTAAAACTAAAAGTGTGCCATTTTCAATGTACTTTGTATACTAATGATATGCAGTTTAGTACGACTAAAGATGTACTTTAATACAATTAAGTGTACTTGACTTTACCGTTTTGCACATATATACACTTAAGTATATTTTAATAACTTCTCAGATAACACTTATATATACACAAGAATTATATTTAAAATGTATTATCCACACATTCAGATAAACTGTAGTTTTAGAATTTCATGTGCACTTAAATAATTTCACTCTTATAGAAACATTAATTAAAATGTACTTGAAGTTGAGACAAAGTTGTAATGAGACGTCTGTGCGTTACAATACTACCATACTATTTAGTAGGCCAGAAAAATATTTAGTATATCCCAGTATGTCCCATATATAGAATGTCAAATGCAGTATGCCAAAACTACCAGGATGTCCTACCGGCAGTACGCAAGCCAGCGTGTTTTTCTGGCTGTTCTGACCCACAATCCACAAGAAAGTCAAATGTCAAGGGTCAGTGTAGTATGATGAAGTAGTATGTCCCAATTGTATGCATACTGCATGCAACAATATGTACTTTGTAAAGGCAGCTGCAGTACATACTAAAACTTAATTGGGAACATTAAATAACTAATGACCACGTGTGTCCACTGGGGGGCAGTAGAACCTTTAAAGACCAAATCAAGTTTTATCTACGGGACCCTCTACTGATCTGCACGGAATAAAACGCACCTTGATTTTCATGGTGGGCGGGGCCAGGGCGGTGATCTCTTTCTGCATGCGGTCAGCGATGCCGGGGTACATGGTGGTGCCGCCGGACAGCACGGTGTTGGCGTACAGGTCCTTACGGATGTCCACGTCGCACTTCATGATGCTGTTGTAGGTCGTCTCGTGGATGCCAGCGGACTCCATTCCTGAACACACGGGACGGAAAAACAGTTACTTTACTGTTCAACTTTAAGTGTTGATTTTTAACTCGCAAAAAAAACGAATTATTTTCTTCAGCGATACAGTCCCGTGTTTAACGCTCGTTACCCACTAGGGATGGGACGATAATCGATGTTATCGTGGATCGCGATAAACAAAAAGCACAATAAATTCATCGTGGTGAATTTCCATTATCGGGGTGATCGTGAATATTCTCACAAAGTGACTGCAGTTTACTACAGTGTCCCACCTCTGATGCAATAAAAAATATTTGTTTAGTAAGAAAAAAAGTCATAATGTTAAGAGGAAGTCATAATTTTCAGAAAAAAAAGTTGGAATGTTTTGAGAAAAGTACTGTTAAGAGAAAGTCACGATTTTGAGAAAAAAAAAGTCGCAATGTTGAGAAAAAAAAAAGTACTATTTTAAATCAGGAAAAAGTCGTAATGTTGACAAAAAAAACAAAACAATATCAGAAAAAAGGTGCAATGTTTTGAAAAAAAGTCAAT
This sequence comes from Heterobranchus longifilis, assembly GCA_028570985.1. Lineage (NCBI taxonomy): Eukaryota > Metazoa > Chordata > Actinopteri > Siluriformes > Clariidae > Heterobranchus > Heterobranchus longifilis. The sequence continues at coordinate 2,482 of JAOVVB010231095.1, forward strand.
GTTCGGAGAACAAAAAAAAGAAAAAAAGTACAACTTTATCAGAAAACAAGTCAGAATGTTTCGAGTAATTGTGATTCCAGTGCATTTTAAGCACATTACATTGATTATCGCATCAATCGTAACATCCTGTATCTGATACCCACCGAGGAAGGAAGGCTGGAAGAGCGCCTCGGGGCAGCGGAACCTCTCGTTGCCGATGGTGATGACCTGTCCGTCGGGAAGCTCGTAGCTCTTCTCCAGGGAGGAGGAGGTCGACGCCGTCTGCATCTCCTGCTCGAAGTCCAGAGCCACGTAGCACAGCTTCTCCTTAATGTCACGCACGATCTCACGCTCGGCTGCAGTTCGAGAGCGGAAACGTTTGCGTTAGTAAATATTCAAAGAGCCTGCAGACATTCAGGAGCTCTTCTGGAGGAGTTTTAAATAAGTTAGAAGCTCCAGATTATAAAAGAGGGTGTTTAAAGAAGTAAAACTCGTACCGGTGGTGGTGAAGCTGTAGCCTCTCTCGGTGAGGATCTTCATCAGGTAGTCGGTCAGATCTCTGCCGGCCAGATCCAGACGCAGGATGGCGTGAGGCAGAGCGTAACCCTCGTAGATGGGCACAGTGTGGCTCACACCGTCACCGGAGTCCATCACAATACCTGCAGGACAGAAAACACCAGATTACAAAAAACACACTTTCCTGGTCTGCAACCATTTAACATGCAGTTCCTCTAACGGCCACTAGATGTTGCTACGAGAGAACAGACGACTGAATCAGAAAACATCGGAGCCTTCTGCAGGGTTCATGCAGCTTCTTAAAAAAAGTTAAATTCAAGCACTTTTCAAGGGGATAACTTTTTCGTCGGATAATCTGTCATTTAAAAACGGAAATCTGTTTAAAAATCAAAGAGATCATAGTTTTTTTAATGTCCGAATCAAAAAAAAGAAAGAAGAAAAAGCAGTCCGTTTTTGTTTTTTGGCAATTCCTCTCGTCATTGTTCCTTTTGGATTGAAGGATAAAATGTCAGTGTACAATTTTTTTTATTTAGTTTGAAACCAAAAACAGAAGAACGTGGTTTTGGCAAAAGTGAGTTTTTCCCCTTCTTTTTTTTTAAATTTAGACACAAATAACAGATTTACGCTTTTGGATGCTTTTATGGACTTACTGCGATTGCGTCGATGAAACACCAGATTGTGTTGAAAATTAAACATCTTTCATGGACGATATTTGAATTCAAGCATATTCCTAACTGTTTTAAGCTTTTATTTATTTATTTTTTAAACTTTCACGAACTTTGAAGCTGACGGATACGGACGAACCGGAGCAAATACGTCATTAATGTTGCGATTAACGTTGTGAAACGGGAATAATTCGGTAGGTTTAGACAACAAAACCAGTTGGTATGGTTTGTAAAAAAACACGAGTTGCAATAACAAAAAAAAAAAAAAAAAAATCTACTACCCATTTTGGTACATGTCCCGGTCATGTGATAATTCAGTAGGTTTAAACAAAACGACTTGGTATGCTCAGTAAAAAAACAGGGATTAGCATTAAAATCCCTACTTCCAGTTGAAATAAATGTGACGTTTGCGTGATACACAGATCAAACTCCGGTCGCCTGGGTGAAAGTCCTGCATGAGTCCGAGCCGCCCCCCCACAGCGTCTTTGTGTCTTTTAAACCTGAGCGGCAGGTCTCACAATTACGTGCTATATGTACGAATCACAGCGCATTACGTTTTCATAGTAATACTGCAAACGGGATGAGACCAGCCTGAGTAATCACAGATCAGTGTGTCCAAAAACATTCATACTACCGTTTATTTACACAAAACGATATTGCGTATGTAGTGCGGCACGACGCAGCCGTGTTTCAGTGCTCACCTGTGGTACGACCGGAGGCGTACAGCGACAGGACGGCCTGGATGGCCACGTACATGGCAGGAGAGTTGAAGGTCTCAAACATGATCTGGACCAAAGAGAAAACAGACAAATACTGTAGAAGACCACAAACGCAAAACAGAAAAACCCCTGTACGAGTCTCAGAATGGATGAAAGGTGAACGCCGCGGGGCCACACCTGTGTCATCTTCTCCCTGTTGGCTTTGGGGTTGAGTGGAGCTTCGGTGAGCAGGACCGGATGCTCCTCCGGTGCAACACGGAGCTCGTTGTAGAAGGTGTGATGCCAGATCTGCAGGACAGGACAGACAGATAATTATACACCTGGTTTGCATTACTCCCCCAGGGTTCTCCGAGTTCAGGGTTCCTGCAGATTTATACATTTTATACCTCAAAACATGGAGAAAATCCAAAGTTCCCTCTGTAAAAACCTTTGACTGTCAACAAAATGAAACCTGGCTTCATCCAACGTTCACATTTCTGTTCTGGAAATGTATGCAAATTAGCACGTAACATAACACCTCATTTGCATATTTAAACATAACATTTCAGAAAACTTCTAATACAAAAAAACAAGAAGTGATTGAACGTGTCAAATATGATTTTAACCCAAACCACGACCTTTTTTCTAACAGTACCAAGTTGTTTTGTTGCCTAAATCGACCGCCACAATGTCCGTCTTTACAACGTTAACGGCGTGTTTAAAACTGCGACCGTAACGTTTAGGTACGAGGGCGAAAAATGCTCATATAGGTTGCATTTACTCCGACCGCTAGGGGCGCTATTTTAATAAAACGCTCATATGGGTCATATTTACTCTGACTGCTAGGGGCGCTGTTTTAATAAAATGGTTGTATGGGTCGTATTAGAGAGTCGGAACAAACGACACATGGGCTGTATGGTTTGGAGGACTTGTGTCTGTAGATTTCTCCTAAATTCACCAAAAGTTTCCACTGATAATGCCTCATTTGCATATTTAAACATAACAAGTCAGAAAACTTGTAATACAATAATAAATCATTTTTAAAAATGGTCTTAATGTCAGTAATCAACCGGGGAAGTTTCATGGCGATATCTCAGCTGCATCTTTTCCGCTGCAGTGTCTGGGGAAATTCAGGAAACGTGATAATTATTAGAGTCCGTCTGGACGACAGGAAGCTTTATGCACACGGCCGCAGGTGTGTAAACATCCTCACCTTCTCCATGTCGTCCCAGTTGGTGACGATGCCGTGCTCGATGGGGTACTTCAGGGTCAGGATGCCTCTCTTGCTCTGAGCCTCGTCTCCCACGTAGCTGTCCTTCTGTCCCATTCCCACCATCACACCCTGCACACACACACACACACCGTTACAGTCACACACACTGCATTTCACCTGCTGGTGAGACTTTAGAGGTCAGGGTGGTGCACAGCGTCGGTACCTGGTGTCTGGGGCGACCGACGATGGAGGGGAAGACGGCGCGGGGGGCGTCGTCTCCGGCGAAACCGGCTTTGCACATGCCGGAACCGTTGTCAACAACGAGGGCTGCGACGTCTTCGTCCATGTCTGAAAAAAAACATTCAGATTAATGAAACATGCTGCCTACTTTCTACCATAACTCACAATTAATAGCTTTGTCCTAATTTATATTTATTCATTTATATTCTTAGTTTCTGTGGTCTTAGTAAACATTAAATAAAAATCTGAATCATTTTGGTCAATATTGAAATCACAATTTTTTAAACACGTCATCGGCTTGAAACATCATGCATTGGATTTTCATGAACTTTCATGAACATATAATTAAAAAAGATAAAAAAAAGTTTAAAAAAATAAAATAAAAAAGTAAATGAAGAAAACACATTTTTAAAAAGAAATAAACAAATGAAAAAAATGAATAAAATGTAAAAAGAGATGAAAAATGATTAAAAATCAAATGTAAAAAATTACATAAATATAAAAAATGCAAAAAACACATGAAAAATAATAAAACTTCCAATTGAGATGGAAAAACAAATTTAAAAATAAATGAAAAATGCAAAAAAAAAAAACATGAAAGATAATGAAATAAAAATAAGATGGAGTACACTGCCACAGCCTGCTGAAAACTCCTAAACACATTCAATGTTTTCTCTCAGTTATCTTGTTTGGATAATTCAAAATAAAGTTTGATTAATTGCCCAGCCCCATCTTCAAAAGTTTTTGTAAATGTGGATACACGCTGCAGGTTTCTAAACTTGTGGAAACTGTGCAGGTTTATAAACTTGTGGAAACTTTGTGCAGGTTTATAAACGTGTGGAAACTTTGTGCAGGTTTCTAAACTTGTGGAAACTTTGTGCAGGTTTATAAACTTGTGGAAACTTTGTGCAGCCCTCACTGGAATGACAGTCGTTTGTCGGGCGTGGCGCTTTAAGTCGTCCAACCTGATGAACTTAAAAAAACTTTACATCCCATCGCTCCAGGACATTTCAAAACAAGTTGAGGCAGAACTTTCACCACTCCTGTTTAACAAACTCCCACAGACTCTGTAGCAACATGCATTTATATAATGCAACTGCACCGTTTTACGTAGAGTCAAAGTTAACGCTGCTGAGCAACAAATTCATAAACTTGTGATAATTCAGGAGGTTTTATTTTATCAAGGGTCTGAAAAAGAAGCAGCCCTTCCTTCGGGACAGTCGCACAAGAAAACTTCATTAAAGTACTACAGAATAATTCCTCATTTTAATGAAAAGTATTTGAAAACACAAAGTGACTTTAAATATCCTTAAAAAGATCAGATGATTTTCCCATTTCTTTTGTCAGACCTGCTGATTTTATTTCTTTCTCCGTGTCTCCACAGTTTCTCGTCTGTAGTTTTTGTGATGATTTGTCTTTTAAAAATGCAGGTTTTAGCTGCTGGGAAATTACTCAACATCCTCATACTTTCAAAGATTTCGTCACAGGTCTCTTCCACTCACAGTTAACTCTTTACAGGAACTACGCCACGTTAGTGTGCGATGATACAGTTATTATGAGAGAAATATTTTACTTCTACTTTTTTTTTTTTTTTTTTTTTTTAAGGAGGAATACTTTATTTTTTACAGAATTATTTTATTTTTAGACTTATTTTAGAGAAATACTTTTTTTTCTTTTTCTATTTTAAAGACTTTATGATCATTTTTTTTTTTTTATGAATACTTTATTTTTAGAGAATTATTTCATTTATTATTTTTAGAGGAATATTTTATTAGAATATATATTATATTAGAAAATTATATTATTTAGAGGAATGTTTTATTTATTTTTTAAAGATATTTTCTATATTGTTTTTAGAGGGCTGCTTTAATTTCTAGAAAATGACTAATAGAAATACTTCATTATAGAAACACTTGCAGTATTTTGACTAATTGCCAACTAAGTAATCAGAAAATGCTCAGCTGTGGAAGTGTCCTGCTTTTCTGTTTTATATCATTAACTAAACATCTTTGGGTTTTTTTTCTCTTTTATATCCACTGAATATTTTGGGGTTTTGGAATGAATACAAGACATTTAAAGAAATCACCTTGGATTTTGAGATATTTAATAAAGAAAATAAGCTGTTTAAAATCGATAATGAAAATAAAAGTTAGTTGCAGATCCTGAAAACTTTGTAGCTTCTGTCAGAAAGTTAAATATTTGTGTAAAACACTGAAAAACAAACTTTGCATGACATTAGGGTGAATTAGCCTAACGTGGGACAGTGTTTTTGCATTTCAGACTTCCTGAATATTGCAATATGAAGCCAATACATTAAAACCACACCCAGTACCATTCTGAAACCCCAGGACGTGTCCTAATCAAATCAAAAAAGAGAATCCACAGATGACACCCACAGAAGAAATGGTTGACATAATAGTACTCTTACTGCCAAGTTTGTGTCTCAAATTTCCTAATGTGGGACAGTCATGTCTGAAATGTGGGACACTGAAAAGTCTGTTTTAAAAAAAGGCCTAAATCACCATAACTCATGTAATAAAAAACATCTCAGGTTTGTCACACTCGAGGCTAAATGTGCAATCCAATTTTTTTAAAGTCTTTTTAGTGTTATTGCTGTTTGGAAACCTCTGCTTTTGTGTGAATGTTGCATGGAGAATCAGCAACATCAAACAATTGATTATAATAGTTTCAATTGAAGTATTTAGGCCTATTAGTAGCCTATATTATCATAACTGTCATGCAGAGAAAGCAGAATTAAATACTAAACATTCATGAAACTGCTGTGAATTGCAAATGTTTAAATTGCTATGAATATCTATACGTTTTTGAAATTCATTGCCATCTTTAGACATTTATCCCAGACTTAAAAAAAAGAAAGAAAAAAAGAAGGTAAGGGCACTCCCTTCATGCATACACATGACCACCAAAAAAAAACTCATGTCATTTTAACAGAGATGCAGCCACTCCTAATTATTGAGTATTCACCTTAAATATCTACAATACTGCATTAGAAGACTAAAACCCTGTAAATAAGTAAATAATCATTGTTATTGCTGTCCCACATTAGACAAAGCATAGTCATGGAAAATTTGATTGAAATAAAGAATATAGAGTATATTTACACCATTTTAGAATATATTTTGATGGGCAAACATAAATGTATCCTGATTTTAAAAAAATTAAAAAACTATAGCAGCAACATTAAGTTGTTCTCCACACATGGTGCTTCCGGTTTGAAGATTGCTCTATAATAATCAATGATTGGACATTTGAGAAGTCATGTGATTTTGATCACTATAGCTTGTGTTAATCAATAGTTATATTGAGGAAGACCTACAGCCCATCTGTTCTGTGCGTGAAGTCAGATAATTTCTCTTCATTTCAAAGTGCTGTTTAAAAAAACAAAACGTTTTCCAGGATAAATTAAACTGCCACAAACGCATTTCTAAAACAAAGACACCCAAAGTGATTGAGTATCGATGATCAATAAGCCTGTGTGCTCTAATAAGCCTCCACAATCTGGTGGTAGTAGTAGTAGTAGTAGTTACCTGTACAGGTGAGTCTCGGATGTATTTGCAGATGAAGTGTCGCGCGCCTGTGTCTCTGCCCCCAGCTGTGCCCGGTGGTGAATGCAACAGCACGAGCCAAACCGCACCGCTTTTATTCACGCTCTCGGGACCGCTCGCGTTGTCCATACAAGGTAACGTTCTCTCAGCTCGCGCGCTGACTGGTCCAGGTGTGCAGGATCCCGCAGGTTGTCTCAGCTCGCGCGCCGATTGGCTGCAGCGCGCATCTGTCAGCCCTCGGGGTTTTTTTCAATGGAATCATGGGAATCCGCCGGAGCAGGCGCGCTGTGATTGGCCCGTCAGACCGGAAGGGTGAGTAGAGATTTAAAACGACTCTGTGGAGGTGGAAAAAAAACATTCAAATACTTATCAAAATACATCGTAATATACAAATATTTTTGCCCTGGTGGAAGACAGACCTTGCAGAGAATGTCAAAGTAAAAACTGAGAAGTTTTTAGGCAAGTTTACACTACACAAAACATTAAGAGAAAAATAACTAATATTTTTAGCTCATGTTCTATTTATTTATTGCTGTGCTGTGTTTGTTATTTTGTCATAAGGACATTAGTATCCTTGTATGTTGTGTGTGTGGTGTCGGATTACTGTTGCTGCTGTAACTCCTTAATTCCCCTTTGTGGGATTAATAAAGTTTCATCTAATATCACCATGAAACTTCCCCAGTTGATTAGACAATTAGACAAAGACAATTCTTTTTTTGTATTACACGTTTTTCTGAAATGTTTAAAGAGCCCCTCTTGTGAAAATCAACCACGTTAACATGTCTATATGGTGTTTTTTTAATTTGCGACAAGACATATCATGAGTGAAATGAGCATCAACACCATGGCTGAGAAACTGCAGTGTGTCAACAACAGTCTCAAAAATCTGGATTCAGACAGCCAGGTTTTATGACATCATATATCTAAGGAACCAATCAAATCGCTTGTGGCTGGGACCTTCTATGGAATGATCCAGCCTTTCTCCATTAGGGACCAATTTTCTATCAGTGAGTAAACTGACGACCCCTGACTAAAGCCGGAG
>JAOVVB010231106.1:0-10400 GCA_028570985.1 Heterobranchus longifilis
CACACACACACACACACACACACACACACACACACACACACACACACACACACACACACACACACACACAGCAGTGGAGTATTTATTAGTTTTGAATGAGCTCTAAGTTATAAATATACCAAAACAATAAACATACAATTTTCTGATTATGAACCCACAATCCACTACAGCCCCTAACCCCCTCTGTCCTCTGTCTCTGTCTCTCCTCTGTCTGTCCTCTGTCTCTGTCTCTGTCTGTCCTCTGTCTCTGTCTCTGTCTCTGTCTCTGTCTCTGTCTGTCCTCTGTCTCTGTCTCTGTGTGTCCTCTGTCTCTGTCTGTCCTCTGTCTCTGTCTCTGTCCTCTGTCTCTGTGTGTCCTCTGTCCTCTGTCTCTGTGTGTCTGTGCAGGTACGCTGCAGCAGCTGATTTCAGACACGATGGTCCGCTGGGCTCAGGAGTCTGTGATCGAGGATCCAGAACTGGTCAGAGCCATGTTTGTCCTGCTGCACCGTCAGTATGACGGCATTGGAGGACAGGTAGGTGTGTCCCTGTGTGTCAGGGGGACAGGGGGACTTTAAGGGGACACAGCAGGTCAACAGATGATGTAGACGTGATGAAGATCATCTGAAAGATGAGAACATGAAGATTAATCTGAGTTTTATACTCACAAATCTGTAATAAACTTTGTGTTTTGGTTTGATGCAGATTACATTTTGAAGGTGTGAGTGTGTAAATTCTTAGAGCATTATATATAATGTATATATATATATATATATATGTGTATATGTTGACCATACAGATGTTGTGTTGTGTCTCATGAGTTGTTGCAGAAGTGTCCATGTTAGAACAGGTGAGAACAGTGAAGATGATCAAACTGTAAAGTGTCCGTGCAGCTTCAGTATAAAGTGTCTGACAGTGAAGGACTTTTAAAAGGTTTGGATGTGTGTGTGTCTGCAGGTGCGGGCCCTTCCTAAGACCTACACTATAAACTCGGTATCGATCGAGGACACCATCAACCTGCTGGCTGCTCTGGGACAGATCCGGTCTCTGCTGAGCGTCCGTATGGGACGAGAGGAGGAGAAACTGATGATCAGAGGTCTGGGGTGAGAGCTCATGTCCTCCTCTGTCCCGTTAAAACAGGGACAAACTCTGTACTGACCTATCCACATTATTCTGACCTCCCATGATGCCTTGCGTGAATTATGGGCGTGGCTTCTGGAGCAAACCAGAAACTGTTGTTTTCAATGGTAACGTAACGATACACTACTCGTCTTTCAGAGAGCGACTGAAATAAAACGTGGAAACACCAGCTGCTACAAACAGCATCATGTGTTACATTAAATTAAAGTTAAAGTTAGCGGACTGTTTTCTGCAGAGTGATTGACGTGGTCCTGCAGCACAGCGCCCTTAGCAACAGTCTGTTTTACATAGCAACGGTCTGTTTTACATAGCAACAGTCTGTTTTACATAGCAACGGTCTGTTTTACATAGCAACGATCTGTTTTACATAGCAACGATCTGTTTTACATAGCAACAGTCAGTTGTACAGAAATAACAGACCATAGAATGCCGTGATTGATCAATCAAACTTGAGTATTTGCAGCCCGCGGGCCAGATGTGGATTTCGATCGGGTGCCGGGTGGCCCTCCGACCATTTTCTAATTCACAATTAAAATTAATTGATTCACATTGAGATTTATTGTACTTTGAAAGTAAATAAGCTTGTTTTATATATTTATACAAATAGCTTGTTTATATCACAGACTGTAAAAAATAATATTCTTTTTAAAAAAAACTGCCACCGGAGGATCCCCCGACAGAAATCTGGGCTAAGCCCGGCATGTCCTCAAATCCTAGAAAGGATCTAACTAGGCATGGGACGATATGCAAATTTCATGTGATGATTATCCTGGCCAAAATAATTATGATTCACGATATTACCCCAATAATCATCAAAATATGCTTAAAAATTACACAAAAGCAAACTAGAATCATTTTACCTTAAACTTTGCTTGGTTGTGACTTTTTTCTTGAAACATGAAACTCTTTTCTCTCAAATTGTGACTTTTCCTCTTAACATTGAGTTTTTTCTCAAAACATTCAGACTTTTTTTTAAAGAAACAAATATTTTTATTGCATCACAGATAGCACACTGTAGTAAACTGCAGTTAATCTGTGAGGATATTCACGATTATCCCGATAATGGAAATTCACCACCATCAACTTATTGTAAGTGTTTTATTTTTTTTATCATGATCCACGATAAAATCGATTATTGTCCCATCCTTACCCTTAAGCCTAACTAAAATGCAGTTGCAGTCATTAAAATGCAGTAAAATATCTGATTTATCTGTCATATAGTCAATCCTTGTGCCAAGTTAATTTAGTTCATAAGTTAATAAGGGAGTTAATTGGGAAAAATACAGGATTTGAAAGAAAGATGAGTTATGGGCCTTTTACTGTTTATTAATTTTATCTGATAATGTTTACTAACTGGCCTTCCTCGGGCAAAGCAAGTGGAGTATCCCTGGGTTAATTTATGGTTGTGTATTGCGTGGCCTTTAAAAGGATCACCAACAGTCAAAAGATAAGGATGCTGACACAAAGCTGAGGTGATGCTTCTTTAACACTATGCCATTTCATGCTGTCAGAACTGTATCCAACAGGAGGACCCATTTAACCATAACATACGTTGACCTCCAATTACCTGCTTCATCACTCGCTCAGCAGAGGCGCTCTCAAACAGGAAATTGAGAGAAGATTGAAGGAAAATAGCCGGGTTATTTTTGGCCACAGTCACACAAAAACATCAGTTTGTAGAAACACAACATCCATCAGCCCTGAGGAAGAAAGGTGGGGATTTTATTCTCACATCTGATTGGACTGAACATATGCCTGGATACGTCATGTATGAGGTCAGAAGTTATTCTGTTTCTACATGTGCATACTGCAGTACTATTTATTATTTATATTTTGGAGTTATTCAAAACTCCTGTCTTTGGAGCTTTCTTCTCACTTGTACATATTTTTGCTTCTCTCTTGTTTTTTTGGTTCTATTTTTGTTTTGTGTATATTTTTGTTTGTGTTGTTTCTTGTTGCACCGTGAAATCAAGACAAATTCCTTGTACGTGAAAACTACTTGGCAGTAAAACTGTTTCTGATTCTGAACATAAAAATATCATGTAATGTGATGTCTCTCAAAGTTTCTGTCTCTCAGAGATTGCTGGAGCAGAGGTGAATTGAGTGAATTGGGAGCTCTGCTTACGTCACAGCATCATACAAACTGGCATGGCAGCACTCAAAAAACACAAAATAATCTCTTATCAGTCACCCGCCTTTCATAGTGATTTGTAATCAATGGGGTGTGTGGTGGTTCAATGTATTAATTCAAAATGTCATATTATATACAAAGAAACCTTTCATGAAAGGAATACAAAGTAAAGAGCATGCACTTTAAGTCATATGTTGAGCAGAAAAAACACTTTTTCCATTCCAGCCACACCCACTCAACAAAGTACTCATAAGTTGCTACAGACAGTAGTCCATCAAGTGACTGATTTTATGAATATTTCATGTTTCATTTTGTTTGCAGGAAAAAAAAAGTGTAACAAACACTGATAATTGGATGTCAAAGGATTTATTGGATTAATGTTGCTGTCCTTGTCATATTTTCTTTTTTTTTTATACATTTTCGTGTGTTGACTGGTGAAAAATTGCAAGCCCCTGCAATATATACAGGGAGCTGTTGATTTAGCAAAAGAGTAAATCCCTGGAGAGACTGATTAGGACACTGAGGCCGTCTACCCAATTATTACTTATTGTTTAACTGTTGTGAATCTGGCATGTTCACTGGACTACAACCAGAGGTTAACACACCAATGTGATAATGACCAAGGACACCAAAGACAACTCCTCTACTGGCCTTCAACACCTTAAAAACTCACTACATCTTTCTCTCTCAAGCACACGCACACACACGCGCACACGCGCACACAGCACCTGCCCACTTGGCTACCCCTCTGTCCCCTTTTACACACTCTGGGACAAGCAGATATTGGGGTGTCCCCTCCCTCCCTCCCCTCTCTCTCTCTCTTTCTTTCACTCTTCCTCTGTATCTCTTATCGCTGCTATCATCGCCGTGGCGGTGGTGATTCAGTTCTTTTGGTGTGTGTGAGTCTGTGAATGTGCGTGCAGGGGGCTGCGTGACTAACGTTGCAGTCTGCTGAGCGTCGCATGGCCTTATCGTGCGCTACCGAGGCTGCGCATACACACAATCACTAATGAGAGTGTGTGAGTGTTTGTCTGTGATGTTCCTGCAGGTCGTTCCACCCCCCTGAAGGACTTTTAGGATGCCCAATCCTCTTGGGACAAAACTGTTTATCCTTTTTTTTTTTTTTTAAAGGACAGAAGAAGTCATACAACTGCACATACACAAACAATTTATCTACATGTGCACACATTAATTGTAAAAAGCTTTGATTAAGAAGTAACTGATTTGTTTTCGTAGTTTTGTGTTGAGTATATTCATTTCGTGCAGCGTCACATTTATTTCCCATCGGTGGCAATAAATGACGTCAACATGGAGGTACATTAGAGAAGCAGCTGAGTACAAAAATATATAACGACGAGCATATAACGACGCTAATGCAAAATACAAAAAGTAGTCCTTGCTCTCTGCAATAGAGTTATTCCTAAAATGAAGTCTGATATACAAGATTTGTGTAGCTTAAGCTACTTTTTTTCAGCAGCCCTTGTAACTTTTGTTATCTTTAATTTCCAAACAAACCGAACAATTTATATATATATGTATATATATGTAACAGCTGGCTCAGCTGGGCTGGAAACTGATTTTTGAATGCCAGAATTTTCAGCACCTGATCAAGTCGTGTTTGAGTTGTTGGTATTGATCAACAATTCAATCAAACACTTTGATATATTATGACTTTTTCATGATGTGTGACAAAAATCAGACCTGTTGCACCTTCAGTCCTATCATGATTTCTTTGCTCCCGTGCTAACCATACATATTCATAACAGAACAGTGATAATTAATTAGATTAGATGATACTGGTGTTCATCAGTTAACTAATATCTTGATATTATTCGAAACAGAAACCCAAACAATTGCACCAGTGACAAAATCTCTAGAGTGAAGAACTGTTTATAAATTCTGTTGAGAAGGCCAGGTAGTGTGTTCAAAAATATGATTCGCTTTTAATTGTTACATGTATTATTTCTAACATAAATGAAGGGTCTTCATCTTGAGAGCTTATAATACCTCACGTTTACCCACACACACACACATTCATACTCTGATGGTGATGCCCATGTAAGGTGTTGACCGGTGTCTCGGGAGAAGTTGATAAGTCACTGTCAGGATTCAGGCAGACTGAGGCACTGAGCGCACGCACTTTTGTGTAAGGTCTTTTGGATAGCTGTCAACCAAATGGCGATTCTACATCTGTGAGGGTCAAGCGGTCACACACGCACACATGCACAATCCTTTGGCCATAAAGGACTAAGCCTTTTCGGCTTTGAACACAAGAGGGTGTTTATGTGAATCGATGATCAAAGACACCCTGTGTTGCCATAAGCACAGAGGGTTTCACTTGTACTGACACACAGACACACAGACACACACCTCTTATTCCACTTGACATTCAAAATCAATTAAACAGATGTTAAGACTGGCCGACTACTTGTTGTTGACTCAATATTCACATCAGAAGACACATGCAGCAACCCCCCTTCCACACACATACGCACACATACACGCACACACCTGTCTGAAAAGGTCATAGTCAATACAAGGGGACTGCTACCTGTTATGTAGAGCATTATGATGCCAGCGTGTGTCTCGTGGCGTTAGACAGACTCATATGGGCGCGAAGGGGATAAGCTATGGTCTTACATGAAGTGGTCCATCTGACTGATGCGTACACAGGGTCAGCCGGCTGACAGCCAGGGTCAATCGGACCCGATTGATTGGACTGACCCTTTGATGGTGTGGAGAGAAGCGGGGGAGAGACAGAAACATCCAGAGAGAGAGAGATAAAAGGAAAGAGAGATGGATAGAAAGAAAGAAAATAAAGATACCCAGTGGGTGTTTTCAGGTGTGTATGTGCGTACCTCCGGTCCTTCTGCAGGGCTGACTGGGGAGGTGGAGGAGGCAGTGGGCGAAGATGAGGAGGAGGTGGAGGACGGGGATGAAGGGGAGGTGACTCTTCTCGGGCTGACCTCCACCAGCTTCTTCAGCTTTAAATCCACATGCTTACTGTTTGTACCTGGAGAGAGAGAGAGAAAAGCATAATGAGTACAAAGAGTATATGTAAACATCAAAAATACAATGAAGCAAAAGTGTCAAACAAAACTACAGACATTTGAAGTGAACAAAAGCACTGCACACACAAACTACAAAGTTAAAAAGACGGGAAAGGGGAGACAACTTAGTTTGCATTCATGTACACACGCACACACACTCGGGCAGAGCCATTGATAAGGAACATATACACACAAACACATGAGTGGGGAGGGATAATGTGTGAGAAAGATAGAGATCTGGACAGACTAGGCAGCCTTAAGTCCTGTTTGTACTGCAGAGAGATGCTGAGGTACCGAGTGTACATTGCTGGGACTATCACCATGGTAACCACAGAGCAAGATGGAGAGAAAGAGAAAATCATGTGTCATTTTTTAAGTGTTTGTTGCCTCATACTTTCTTTCTCAAGAGTTTATTATAAATATTTAGTCTATCCCCATTCATTAAAATTGGGTGAAACAAATACAGCACAAACCTCCAAAATGACTGTAAAGTTAAAAACCTCTCTCTTCAACAGAAAATTAACATTACAACCATGAAAGTAGAGTCCATTGAAGGGCTGTTATAATAGACTGCATTAGTTTTAGTTAGGTGTACCTAATAAACTGGCAACTGAGTGTATATTCACTTTTTCAGTTACACCAGATAAAAACTCTCATCTTGCTCTTAGTCACATCTTTATTTTGTGTATTCAAATCATCAACATTTAGGCAATAAGGAGAAAATCAATTTGACCAAAAGAATAATATCTCTTTGCTGTAATGCAGCCTTTTAAACCAGGAAAAGACAACACTTATATCACTATTAGACGATATCTAGTCTCATATCACAGTATCAGTATAATATCGATATATTGCCACGCCTGAGTTAGAACCATAACCAACTTTACACACAATCTTTTTTGGGTTGTTTTTAGGTTAAAAACTGTCCAATTAAGATCTGATGAACAACTTTTACGAGCCGAAATATTTTCACATTAATGCTGAAATAATATTCTCCTTTATAGCACCTTTCACATTAATTTTCTCCCAAACTATCTTGCTATTCTCTTGCTCACTCTCTCTTCTCATTCCATCTGTCAAACCTGGCCTCCTCCCTTCCTTTACCTCCACCCATCCCTAATTTGTTCTCTCTATTCCTTCTTCCTCCTGCTCCCTCAGTGTCCCAGTCGCTGTGTACAGCTTTATTGTCCAGGGAATGCTAACCACAGCTCCCCTGCCAGGCCAGACCACTGCACTGAAGAAGATGAAAGAACAGGAGGGCAACCGTTTCATGTGTCACCTCCCTCCGTGACACACACGCACATGCACACGCACACACATCCCATGATGCATGCATGCAGATGCCAAACATAGACGCACTCTCTTGAACTTTGTCACAAACACACACACAAGGATGTGGGGTGACTGGCCTGGGCTGCAGGAAAGTGATGCCACAAACTGAACATTTAGAGGGAAAATATTTACAGGATGCAGCGTGGCCATCAGCTACTTTAGTGTCACAATCACCACCATCAATTTCTTTTCAAGACTACATAAAGAATTTCCACGAGCAAAGAACAAAAAAGAGAAACACACAAATGGTGAAAAGAAAAACAAATAGTGCAGAGATACTGCACATCAAAGCTGGAGGAAGCATTTGTCTGTTTTCATGTTTGTTTCTTCACTGTACTCTCACCTATCGCACATCAGCAGGAAATTGAGGAAGCAAATAAAATAATTTAAAAAAATACAAAACAAAGTAATTAGTTTACCTCTGAAGATTTGAGCAAATGCTTTCCTGGAGATATGATTTTATTTTTGTCTGGGGAGCACTTTTCAGACTTTCTTAATTACTACTCAAAGAAGTTTCTAATGAAAGAAAATAGAAAAAAACAACAACAATATGGCAGCACTCTGTAAGTACACTGTAAGTTAGTTCCTCCTTGTGAAGCACCAATGAGTATGGAGGCAATAGGATGCAGGGGTCAGAGGGACAAGTGAAATAGAGGATAAATCATGATGATGCAATGAAAGATAGACAGCATGCACTTACATGAGTGACAAAACAAGGCAGAGTGTACGTCAGTAAAGCTCAGATCAGACTGCTGCCAGCCTCTTAAAATTTTGTTAAAGGCAGTTTACTTTACATGACTGGTTTTGAGGAAATGCTTGCATTGCATTGAGTAGGCCTAGGCAATTAATCAAATGCTATTTTCAATTAAGATTTTGGCTTCCAACGATTATGAAAACAAGATCATTGAGATAAACTGATTATTATGCAGCTGAATATATGTTGTTTGCAGTAGGTTGCAACATATTTATTTTGATCTACTTTATTTTATATTTATTTAAATGTATATATATACACACACACACACACACACACACACACACACACACACACATATGTATATAGTATATAAGTTCAAGAAAATCCACTGTAAAAAAATAAATAAATAAGTTCAATAAATGCATGTTTATAAAATCAATGAGTAATTGTGGTAAATAATCGTGCTCTCAATATTGAACAAAATATTTGTGATTATGATTTTTTCCATAATCGAGCAGCCCTATTGAGAAGGTGTGCTTACTGGTTGGAGATGATGGTGTGGTATCAAAAAACTCCAAGTGACTGGGGTACGTACGGGAGAACTGACCACTGAATATGTAAGAAATACATGAAAGAAGGTCCAAGCAGGTAAATGAGTTAGTTAGAAAAAGACAAGCAAGACAGTGAACCCTGCAGCACCACACAGCTTCAGCCAGTGATTTTACCCAGAGAAGTTAGCTCAGAGCCGGGGTTAGTAAGCTCCAGGGGTACGTGGGTGCTGGAGGTGGCTGGGAGAGGGGCCTCCAGTGCCAGTGGGTTAGTAACCAGTGCAGACGCAGATGTGGCAGCAACAGTATCATCATCATCACCACCACCAAAATGGAGCTGCTCTTCCTCAGCCCTGCCCTCTTCCTCATCCTCACCCCTTTCACCATCCTCACCATCATCCTCATGATGGCCTCTCACTCCATCCAAAACATCTGTGGGTACGGAGTGGGACAGAGGGAAGAGAATATACAGGGAGTGAGTCAGGGTAGGAAAGTGAGAAGTGAGAAAGGAAAGCGGAGAGAGGGACAGTTTCAGAGAAGTAAAAGGTGTGTTAATGGAATTTAAGAAAGAAAATATTGGTTAGTTTGTGTCAACAGTAATCTGTAATCAGCAATCCTCATCTAAAATGTGCAAATAGATTATCACCTTAATATTTAGTGCACTCATTAGAAGTAGGGGGCTTGTGCAGGATTGTGTGTGCAACTAAACTAATACATCTAATATATAACCAAATTCATGGTATGAAAAGGCAGCAGATTCCACCTGAGAGACAAGGAGGGACTTTGATTGATTGGTGACCGTCAATGGGTTCATGTGCATCGGCGCAAAAATATCTGACACACAAAGTGAAACCGAGACCTCTGTTTAATTCCCCTCATTCAAAGATCTGTTGCCTGCTTTTCTTGTTCCAGATAAAAGAGGTAGGGCAAACAAAAAACACAAAAACATGAAAGCACATATTCCATTAAGTCTCCTGAGGGGCTCAATAGAAACAGTGTCTCCACATTAGGAACAAAAGGGAAAAAAAAAACATGTTAGAAGAAACTCAAATGGAGACCTGAGCAGCTCTAGCTGCATGGATAACTCACCATGGATTAAAACAAAACAATCAGTAAACAGCGTCTGACATTGCAAGCTCCCTCCTCAGCTATTTACTACTTGGTGGGTAGAGAGGCCGAGAACAAAGAGAGAAGGAGAGAGAATCAAAATAACAGCATTTCCTGTTTTTTTTTTTTTTTTTCTAATTTGCTAGCTGCGATGCGAAGCGTGCTCGCAAGCGCCGTTCCTGCGTGGCTGGCTGGGACCTAATTAATGGGAGGCCATGGTGATGGAGTTTGGAAAGTTTCTTTGCGGGCAGACACTTGGAGGGGGCAGCCTGAGCTGCATTAAAGGACCGTGAATGGTGTTGAGGGGAGGGGGGGTGAGAGAGAGAGAGAGAGAGAGAAAGAGAGAGAGAGAGAGAGAGAGAGAGAGAGAAAGAGAGAGAGAGAGAGAGAGAGAGAGAGAGAGAGAGAGAGAGAGA
>JAOVVB010231116.1:0-10400 GCA_028570985.1 Heterobranchus longifilis
AGTATGCATGATTGTTACAAATTAAAAAGAAATACATATATAATACAGATAATTATATTAAATGCTCCTGAAAATAAGACTGCGTTACTGCGTTCAGTATTTGGGTTAATTGTACAGTTTATCAGTTGTTCTGTACTGTTATTGTTATGCATTGAGTATAATATGAAATATCCATAAAATATGTCACTTAGTCAGGGGTCGTCAGTTTACTCAATGACAGAAAAGGGGTCCCTTAATGAAAAAGGTTGGAACCACTGGCCTAGAGGATGAAACTGAATTCACACTTGTTGGCATTACATGATGACCTGAATTAAACAAACAACATACAACATGTTAATGAGTGAGCTTTAGATTGTGTGACTGCTGGACAGAGCCAGGCTGCCAGTTTCATCCTGCTTCCAGTCTTTATGCTAAACTAAGCTAACCGACTGCTAGCTGTAGCTTCATAATTACCACACCGACACGTGAGTGGTATTATCTTCTCATCTAACTCCCTGCAAGACAGTGAATAAGCATATTTCCCAAAATGTTGCTGTAATCGTTTAAATACAGAGGTGCTCAAGACAAATAAACTCATAACCATGTCACATAGAGTGAGATCTGAAAATCCACTTTTTTTTCTACTTGTATCCACAATCACAATTATTTCATTACCGAGTTAATGAGGATGTAAACGTCATAACAGGGATAAACCAGGAAATCTAACACAAGTCTAACATAAATACTACGTTACTGCAGCAGCTGTGATCAATAACGCCCTTTATCCTCCTGTATGAGGCGAAATTGTCCCAGGTTATAATAAAGAACAATGACTCATATGTTGTACTTTTATGAATAAACATTTCAACATTTACATGTTTTCACTGAGTGAATATAAAACAATTTACACAACAACATATACACAACTGATACAGAATGTTACAGTTCCTCTTCTGGGAGTTTCATGCAGTCTGTTTACTGCTGTGCACTGGTGTAGTTTAAACCAGTTTGCTGCGTGTATCCATAAACATCCACCAGTTAACTTTGTCCTCGTCTGTCCTCAGCCTTTTCTACGCCTCCGTGTTGGTGATAGCCGTGGACGGAGGCATTATGTTTTCAGGTTGTCCGTCCGTCTGTCCCTTTTTTGTGAACGCAATATCTCAGGAGTGCTTTGGGGGAATTACTTCAAATTTGGACCAAACGTCCAGCTGGTCTCAAGGATGTACTGATTCGGTAACTGTGACAGGACCTTGGCTTTCCACAAGATATGGAGTAGCCAGCCAGTGGGAGAAAGTAGCCAGCTAGGGGGGTCTGTAAAAATAGTCTGTAAAAGCCCAATTTTGATGACCTCTGGCACATTCTAATGTCACTATTCCATCATATACACTGATCTTAATATCTTAATTATTGCATATTTTAAAAAGTTTGCCTACCTGAAGGAGAATTAGGTTTCTTGTGTGTTTTATTGCACACAGTCTGTAAATAGCTATTACTGAAAACCACACCTATTCCCAGGTTGGGAAACTAACTTCTTAAAATGTGAACATATTTATTTCCACCTTCACTGTAAGCTTCATCCAGACACGGTTAATGTACTGTTTTGCTAGAATTATAAATGCACTTCTATTCAATGAAAATACACACTATGTTATTTTAAGGGGGAACGGGTTTTTAAACACGTCCTACCCAGCCTGTGTATTGGTTTTAAATTAACTTGCATAACTAACTTTAATAAAATAAACCGATGCCAAAATTAACTCTAAAATAAGAAAACATGTGAATCACTTGACTCAAATCATGTGAATCTACTGAATCATTAATTAATTAATTGCTGTAAAAAGTGCAATATAGATAAAGATAATTCATTAATTTGTTCATTCATTAAATTCAAATTGATATAATGTAAGTAGCCGGCTGGAGTCAGATGAGTAGCCAGCTGTTTGGCTGGCAGCTGGTGCTTATGGAAAGCTCTGACTGACCTCACATAACAGGTTTTTTTGGCCACAACTCAAGAATTCCTATACTTATTATGACAAAGTTTCACACAAATGTCTAATAGGATAAAATGATGAAATTTTATACCCAAAAGGTCAAAGGTCATCTTCTCTGTGACATCATAATGTTCTGCAGAAACGCTTTTCTGGCCTTTATTCAACGCCATAACTCTAATCATTCATAACTGAATTGGTGACACTAATCTTGAAACAGCGATGATTGTTTAGATCTTCTGTCCTGTCCGGTTGGAGATGTGTGTTTTGCCATTTCCACGTTTCACCAAAAGATACACTTAATACCTTTTGTTAAATTCCTTCAAAGTCTTCACTTATGAGAGTCTGGACAGACATGGATGTAAACTGCTGGCGGAGGCATACGACCGCAAGGCGATAATTCTAGTTACCTTTTTGTAGTTGCAGGTGGCTGTTAATGACACGACCATAAACATACAGTATCTCCTCATAGCTCTTCCTTATATATACTATATAATACATACATACACAATTGCACACACTAATGAATTATCCACAGGTGCATCAATATTATAGCTTTGAGTACTCTTGACTTGGCGAGGCATTTGGAGCTTAGAAATGGTGTCCTTGTGCGAATGTTCCTCCTGGAATGTTTTTGATGTAAACAAGGCACCATCAGCTGACAGCTGACTCCTTTTGTGAATTTAGATATCACCAAAGCAGTGGATGCACGATTTTAGCGCTGCAGATAATATAGTAAACATTGTGTAACAGGAACCTTTATTCCTTGCACGTTCAAGGAGAGGAAGATTTATCGTTTACATACCGTCATGGTTTGGAAAAGGCAGCGCTTGAACCACAACGTTCCTGGTTCTGGCTGGAGACTTTCGCTGCGTGACATTCACCGTGTCTCTCTCCCCTCATTTCCTGTCGGCTCTCCACTGTCGGCTGTCTAATAAAAAGGCATAAAATGGCCCAAAGAGTTATTAAAAAACTGCCCAATTATTATTGGGTTCGGATAAAGGATCAAAAACTCACAAGGCAGAGGCAAAAAAATAATGCAAGTCTGGATCATTCTTGGGGCTAATTACCCACTGCAGTCACTGTGTACAAAACAAAGAATAAGGTCATTTTCAACGCTGGAATGCAGGCTGTGTCTCCTCTCATGTTTTGAATGAGATCTAGATGATCTGCCCTCGGGGGTGCAGCAGGATGGCGTTGGAGTGTGGCCTGGGTCTGAGGATCCCATTACTGTAGTAGAAGTGATTGGTGAGTGCCTCCGAGAGCTGGTAGGAGCCGCTGTCCTCGTCATCGTCGTGTCGCTCCTCTGCCGGCTGGGTGGGGGCCCAGTCCTCTCCCTCTCGGAGGTGGCCCAGGTCCGGCTCTCTGGGCCCCACGCCTTCGTCCTGCTGGGCCTTCAGAGGAACCAGGGAAGAGGGCAGACCTGAGTCCTGGTATAAACAGCATAGAAATACATTACTATTTCTCTGAGAGAAAAACAGCTAATGTTAGTGCTGGATGTAGATGTAGGTTTTACATCTCTAAAGGTGCAGCTTCAAAAGTCTTTATCTGGACTGAAAAGTTCACTGTCACTGAGTGTATAAAACTGAAATCTGCTCCAAAAATCCAAATACTGTAACATTAGTGTGGTGTTTTCAAGCTGGAAATGCTTTGGTTGAAGGGGACATGTGCTCAGGTTATTCAGGTTTTTACTAGAACATGTTGACATGCTTTAATGTTCAAAAAACACATTTTTCTCAAATTGTCTGTCTGAATATACCTGTACTCACCCTCTGGGGTTTTTTTCGGAAGGAGGGGGGGGGGCCTTAAAGAGACAGGTGCTAAAACGGAGCGTTTCAGACAGTCTGCTCTGCACGGTCATTGCAGCCGGGGAATGACTGATGGAGTATAGCTGCACTTTCTACCTATATATAGTAAGGTTGGGTGAAATTTTTCGAATCAGCCACCATCAGCCCAGCAACTGGAGATTGACAATATATTCACACGTGTGTGTGCTGCCTCTGCTGCCTCACACAGAGCAGTATATTCTCTGCTATAGTAGTAGCATCAAGTGCCATCGTTTCGCAACAGGTTGGTCAATAATACACCGCTAGTTCCACTTAAAAAACAGAAAGTTAATATAAACTGTTTTACATTGGCAGCATTGAATGCAACCCTGAAGACTTCAGTTAACCAGTCAGGACCACATCAGGCTGTAATGCATTCACTAAAGTAGGTCCAAAACTGTAACAAAAACATGGACTGCCATTTACTTTCCTCCTAGTATTTCAACATAAATGAAAGAAAATGTGATCATTTCAAAAGGGACAGAGCTGCCCAGACAAATATGTGTTTATAAAGCAACAATTCACAGTGGCTGAATAAAAAGGATGTCTGTTAGTCATGTGTCATGTGTGTTTCCAGTTTTTGTTTGTAGTCGTCTCTTCTGTCTCCATGCAGATTCAGCAGTAAATAAAACACGATGCCGGATGATGACACATTTCAAACGAAACTCAATGCATTTCAACCGAATCTCTCAGATGCCGACACATACCAGTGACATGTTGCTGCTCTTCAGGTACGACTCCACCCTCCTCCTGCGCTCCTCCTTCTCTCCGTCCATCTCCGCTCCTCTCAGGCTCTCTCTGCCCTCGCGCCACACGACGGGACGTCCCAGTTCGTCCACCTCCACCCCTCCTGGAGGCCCCCACTTCCCACCCAGAGTGGACTGGCTGCCTTTGTAGATGGTTCGTTCCTGCAGGAGCGGAAGAGGCCGTCCAAACAGTCACAACACTGACAACAACAATACCTGTGCAAACTGAGCAGCTGTAATTCTTCAGTTGCTTTTTAATCATGGCATTTAATATACTGTAGTGTTAAGTAAGTGTGTGTTATAATGGAGGAAAGGAAGCCAGTTTTCATTTTAAATGGGAATATTCAGCATTTACTTCAAATGTTTATTACTGTCTAATGGGACCTAATGAAGTCCAGACTGCTGAATTACTTGTGTTCATTGAGTAAAATCTGCCAAACCCACATTGGAGTGATTTCTCTGATCAGCCATTAGATTTAATAATCATGATAGGGCTGCAACTAACTAATTATTTTCATGATTAATTAATATCTTGATTATTTTTGAGATTAAGAAAATAATTGTCTCTGAAATGTTTTTAACAATAGTTAAAAATGCCTATCATAGTTTCCCAGATCCGAGGTGACATCTTTACATTAGGGATGGGACAATAATCATTTCTTACAATAAGTTGATCATGGTTAATTTCATCGTGAATATCGTGAATATTCTCACGAATTGACTGCAGTTTACTACAGTGTCCTATCTGTGAATACAAATATTTGTTATAATAATGTTTTGAGAAAAAAGTCATGAAGTTTACAGAAAAAGTCAGTTTTATGAGAATAAAGTTGTAATGTTATGAGACAAAAGTGGTAATGTTGAAAAAGAAACTCACTATTTTATGAGAAGAAAGTCGTAATGTTTCAAAAACAAAAGTCCCAACAAAGCAAAAATAATAATGGTGACATGAAATGTACCGACTTCACACTGCCTCTTTTGTTTCATCGACATTTCGAAACCCAAAGATATTTAATTGACAAAAACTGTGAAAATACCATATTTTCACATTTCAGAAGCTTTGCTTGATTAATATATTATTGATTAATAACAATAATGATTTAGCAATTATTAGAATTATTGTTGATTAATTTTCAGTTTATCAACTAATCCAGTGGTTGCCAAACTTTTTTATCAACTGGTAACAATGTTGGGGAAACAAGTAACAAAAAGAGCAAGGTTGAGTTATTAAAATGACATTGTAAGGACCATGTCTTTCTGAAAAATGAAAAATCCAAGTTACATTTTGTCCAAACTGTGATTTTGTACAAAAAATCAATTCCTCATATTTTGGAGCTGACTGATGTAATTGCTCAGTGAGCATCACCTGTTTTCATCTTCATCAATATGAAAAACCTGTTCTTGAAGTTGATTTAAAAATATTCAGGAAGAAAACAGATTGTGTGAATTATGTGAATTAGGAGAGGTAGAGAATCTCATTTTCTTTTGAATTGTCCTTGTTATGATGAGTTAAGAATATCTTTATTTAAGGAAATATCTGTTGAAAACCCCAAATTGTTTTTGGTGCACTAAAGATGATAGAATGGAACGGTTGTTTAATTTTAATGCTTATAAGTCGGCTGCCTTCGTTTCCAAAGCTTGGAAAAAACGTCAGGATGGTTTATTTGTTTAGTATTATTTATAATTTATATTGCTACTCTGGTGTCTGGTTTCTTTTTGTAAATGAGGGTTAGCAATCAATCAATCAATCTTTTCTTTTTACTGAATACTAAATATAATGTACTGGTCTGTCTGCAGTGAGGAACTCACCAGTGACAATTGGCTGTTTTTCATCCGGCTGTCTACTCTGAGCAGAGCGTAATCTTCAGCCTGGGAAAAAAAACAGAGGACGTGAAAGAAAGTTAGTGAACATGAATGCAAACGATAAATAAAATGAATCACCCAGAATGAGATATTAATGCTAAGTGTCTGTGAACACTGCGTGTTGTTTGTTTGAAGCTGCAGCAGCCTGTAATCATCGGCCTCCGCTGCAGACACGGCTGCTGTCTTGCCAGCAGCTCCGCCCCGGCTACGCTCGGGCGGGGCGGGCGTGTCGACCTGATTTCTCTGAACCCGTGCAGGTTCTTGTTCTCAGCAGGAGAGTGTGTGACTGTGTGTGTCTGTACCGGCACTCTGGGGTCCGTGCTGACAGAGTTCAGTCTCCTCAACGAAGCTTGTCTGGAGAAGCTTTGAATTTCCTCTCTGGGAAAAAACGACAGCACATTTGGAGGTTTTAAGGCGAGACGCTACAGGCAAAAATATTTTTCATGCAGCGGCCAATTTTGAGATTTTTCTTCCATAACATGTCTTATTTCAGATTAGTGGAAAGAAAACATCCAAAATACACATTTAGGTGTTTATTTTACTACACTTTGTCTATTTGTGTCTGTAGATTCCTCCTAAATTCATCAAAAGTTACCATTAGATAATGCCTCATTTGCATATTTAAACACAAAATGTCAGAAACTTTGTAATACAAAAAATAATTGTCTTAATGTAAGTAATCAACTGGAGAAGTTTCATGGTGATATCTATTATTTAAAATATTTTCCCTATTCACCTGCAGTGTCCTGCAAAATGTCTGAATTTTACAATCCACATCTATAAAAGCTGTTTTCTTAAAATGAGGTTTTCTCAAACTCTGAGCCAGAAATCTGCACTTCAGTAGCACCTGCACACACCAAACTTTCCACTTTGATTCCTCTCTATATTCTGAAGGTTATTACAGATGGGTTTGTTCATATATTATTCACAGCCTTATTTAGAAAACATTTTATTCATAAAAACAAGAATTTTGAACCTTGCTTTATCCAGTGTTCACATTTCTTTTCTGGAAATGTATGTTAATTAGCACATATTTAATAATATTTGCATATTTAAACATAAAATATCAGAAAATTTGTAATACAAAAAAATATTGTCTTAATGTAAGTAATGAACTGGAGAAGTTTCATGGTGATATCTGTTAGTTAAAACTTCACATATGTAGCAGATCTGTGCACAATTTTCAAAATAAAAGTCTCAAACTCAGGTCAGCAACAGTCTGCTATCCAAGTTACAGCAATATTAAAAAGAAAAGAAAGAAAACATCTGCATTTAAGAAACTGGAATTGCTTTTTTGTTTTTTCCCCCTGGAAACAAATGTGTGTGGTTGTCAGTTAATTTTCTGTGGGAGTCTGGAGGCTGCTGATAAAATTAGATCTGTGGATTTGGTGGAAAAGTGATCCAGTTTAATAGAATTTGTTTGCGTAGACGTAAACTCACGTTGTGGATCCTGAAGAGGCAGAGCGCCACCACATGTGCACACCATTTAGCCCCGGCGCCACACGTGCAGCTGCAGGAAGTGATGCGGCAGCGATCAAACATGACCGCCACATTGTAGGCTCCTTTAGACTGACCGGCCTGACTCGTCACCACTGTCGCACTGAGATGGAAACCTGCGAAAACACCGACGGTCACAGAAACAATTAGAGAAGAAAACAGGACAAAGAAACTAAAACTGTGCTCAATTTGATGTATTTTGTATTTTTGGAGGATTTCTTTAGTCGAGGACCGCCCTACACAAACGGCACAATTTTTAAAAAAGGATTATAGCCACATTTTAAAGAGCAGTTTTCTACCGGTACGCTCTTTCAACTAACTCAAAAAATCCTTGCAAAAGTTGATATTGCGATGACGATAAAAAAATAAAAAAAACAATATATTGTGCAGCCCTATTTGAAATTAACGTATTAATTTATGTACGTAAAGGGAGCATAAATGAGCCTTAAAATTGTCTTGTTCAGCACTTCGTAGCACCGTGCTAACCAAGCTAGCTAGCGCGCGCTAGCTTGGAGGTCCGTGTTTACCCGCCGGTAAAGACTCTTTCCCTCTTTAGCGGTTAGCTTAGCGCAGCACCATTGAAACAATAGAAGTTAGACGACACTGGCGTGGCCGCGTCATGCTCCCCGGCTCCGCCTTCTTGTCCAAATATGGTCACTTCTGGCTCCAAAAAGTCAAGATGGCGACGGCCAAAATGCCAAACTCAAGGCTTCAAACGGTGTCCGCAAACCAATGGGTGACGTCACTGCTGCTACGTTCAGTATTTTTACAGTCTCTGATTTATAGATACAATGGAAGTGAATGGAGTGCCTTAAAAGCGGTACATGCCATCATTACAAGTCTTGTTAATTGGTGAGCAAACTACACAGTACACAGTTATACTTTACAATAGGAGTGAAATCTGTGTATGCACGGTAACCCACCGATCTGCAGCGGGTCTTTGACGGCTCGGATCCTGTAGAGCTGCTCTCCACGTTGGAATTCGTCCGGACTCCCGTTAGCCAGGCAGGAATATAACCTGCAGCAGGAGGAGAAACAGAGAAAGAGGATCACAAAACTAAGTATATCCACACTGGTGAGTCCTGTTTATCCATCTCTCTATCTCCTCAGCCTGTCATCCTGTCCAGGGCTCATGGTGCTGGAGCCTCTCCCAGCACACGCTGGGTTAAACAGATAAACAGGACACGTAACATCCATGGGCGGTCTGGATTGACTTGGTCTGACAATAAAAGCATTCATTTCTCTAGACTTTTCTAGCATCGTTAACATGAACTTCTCTCATGGTGGACAGAGATTTGTAAACAGGTTTCTTGCAGACTGGTTATGCCAAGTTCACATTACATGATTTTCAGAGTCGTCAGGTCGTAAAATTGTGGCTAGTGAAAATGCTGAGTGGCTAGTAACTTTGGAAAATGACTAGCCACAGTGGCTGGTGAGCAAACAAGTTAAAATCAAGTACAATGTGTTTATGATTACATTGTTTACTAGCGAACAAAAGAGCACAACGTTCTAAGAGATCTAGTCTCTTGATTTTGTGCACCAGATTGATGCATTTAACTTGAAAATGTACGCAATTTTCTTCCAGGGGGGCATGCCCCCAGACCCCCCTAGAGGGTCCGAGGTCCACCCACCATAGTCTCCCTAAATCCTGTGGGAAACACTTAACACACACTTTCAGAAAATGTGTAATTAATACAGTAATAAACACAAGGTGTAGGTGCAAAGCTACTGGCAGACAGCAGTGTTGAGAAGAGTAACACATGCTCACTGACTCCAAACTAAATGTTGTCAGTCAGTGTGTGGGCGTTTTCTTTTCATCAATTATCACAGGAGACTAACTGCGTTTCACAACATTTGAAAAGAGCTCTCTTCTCTCAGTGAATGGGGGGGAAACTGGAATATTGTACTTGGATCTTATAGAGCAGGATCGTATAAATCCCTAATCAGAGGTGTTCTCACCTGATGTCCTCCTCGTTCTCGGGGAAGCTCCAGTAGGCGATGCGGAGCTGCAGCTGTTCTGGGACCGGAGGGTAGACTTTCTCCACAACCTCAAACGGGATGTGGAACGCCACCTGCTTTGCCGACAACTCCACCAGAGGAATCACCTGACCATCTGAGGAAGACCACGGAAACGGAGGACAAAAGACATATCAGCCGTTGCTAATAAACATGTTTAATCTTTTTCTAAAAAACTCTGTGGTGCTATCGAGCGCTGAGACTGCTGGGCGGCACAAACACAGAAGAAGAACAGCCATCTTCTTCTGCTTTTTCTATGTTTTGCACCCACTAAATGTAAAAACGCAAATGGCCTGTTGTTTGTCCGTTCCGGGCTCCTGTAGCTGCAAGATGGCCGCCTCCATGGAGGGAGAGCCGCTCCCAGTGTAGATAAAAACGGCTCATTCTAAGCTCATAAAAACACAATCGTTCTTATTTTGATGGGATTATATACTAATTAAAAAATACTAATGAATATTATATTCCATTTTTGCCAAGTCAGGCAG
>JAOVVB010231137.1:0-10399 GCA_028570985.1 Heterobranchus longifilis
CACTCCTGGATGCTGAAAAAAACTCCCAGGCCTGTTTGTATTTGCTTAAACCAATCACAATCGCCCTGGGCGGCGCCACGCCCCGACAGTGCCTCTGCAAAAATAGTGTTGGGAGGGAAGGAACCTGTTTCAGCGTAACACCTACACAACAATGTTGTGAACATTATTCTTTGTAGATCTTTATAATCATTCACCAAAAGGAAAGAGCAGGCCTGCCTTGTTGCACAATCCAAATCTTCAAAACTTGTCATTTTCAACATGAAGGTTGATAACTCGGAGGCTGTTACTGTTGTTGGGTGGCCTGCCCAGAAGTAAGGCTTTATCCAGGCACGGTTTACATAGTAAGCCAGACTAGCACCTAGCTAACTAGCTAGTGCTAGCTTTAGCTGCTAACTCAAGGGAAAGTTTGCAGATTTTCAACCGGCTCTGTGTCACTGCAGTGAATGGCACAAGCATCTGGAGCCGTCACCGGCACTGGCTTAACCGTGTCATCCTCTCCAGCTCCACCATCTCGTCCAAATATGGTAACATTCGGTTTCAAAAGCCCATGATAGGGACGGCCAAATGCCAAACTCGAGGCTTCAAAATGGTAGTCCACAAACCAATGGGTGACGTCACAGTGGCTACATCCATTATTTTTTACAGTCTATGGTCAGAAATTTGGTCAACCCATTGGTACTGGGTAAAGCCCAGTTGCACAAGTGCTGCAATCACAAGTGACAAATAGTGAGTTGTAAATATATTGTACACAAATGGACCAGAAGTTCAGAAGAATTGGGGGAGGAGGTGAAACACAGCTGAAATGATCTTTGGCACAGAGTCAGCTAACTGTCCAAAATGTTTAAATGTGTGACATACAGCAACCGCACACTAAACGCCTGACTTTTATTCAGTACTGAGAAAACGGAACAAATAAACTGTACCATGCTGTGTTCCAGGGTTTATCACAGATGGAAACTCCAAGCTAGTGGGTAATGCCCGTCTTCGTCAATTGAGAGTGCAGAACGACTCCTGTCAGATTGGCCCCATGCTCCAGTTTGTACCAGACTGTCACGCTCCGTATTCATGGGAGGTGGAGGACATGGGCTCCTATAACCCCGGCTGGAACCACTCTGTGAGGGGTAATATCTCTACGAGCACCTCCAGCCCGTGGACGTACCAGACACAGGCTCAGCTCAGGGCTTATCCTGTCTGGGGAAAAATGGTGCTCTACAGGGGAGGTGGCTTTGTGGCGGAGCTTGGCCCAGATTCACACAATGCCAGCAGGTACCTACATTAGCAAATTGGAATGCATGAATATGACAAACAGATATAATCTTGTCTTTCTTTACCGGGCTGCGAGTCATTAAAACCGGATGCAACATACAGTATGAGTGTATATCCCTTTTCGATGGGGTGTGTCGTGAGTGCGTTTTATTGTTTTTTATGTTTCTTTTTTAATGTTAGTGAACATATTGTTAGTTAAACAATAAAAGCCAAAGGTTTAAGCTCTCAAGTGATTTTTATTTCATGTTTTTGTCTGCTTCAGAGGCTGAGAAATTTATTTATTTTTTTTATTGAACGCTGACTATTCTGTCAAGGTTTTCAGAAAACCCCCAGGTTTTAGGAGGTTGTTTTCAATCGATGCTTAGGTTTTAGAGAGCTCCTGAGGTCTTAATGGGTTAAATGATCCTCAGTGGGCTAAATAGGTTCAGGGAACCTCAGATTTATCAATCAATATATTAACATTTTAAATATAGTAAATATGTTGTTGTTTTTTTTATTCGATCAAAGCTGATGAATATATATTTGAAATACTATTTGAAGACAGAAGGAGGCTTTCAGTAAAAATATTCTTGTGCACTTCATCTACAGCACCCTTGAAGATCTGTTCAGGAACACATGGCTGGATACGTACACAAGGGCGATCTTTGTAGAGTTCACCGTTTATAATGCTAATGTGAACCTCTTCTGCATCGTCACACTCCTGCTGGAGACCACAGCTGTTGGTAAGGTTTTCTTTCAAACGTGTAAACGTTACGCAATCACAACTTTGTAAAAAAATACCAATGTGATGCAGCTTACTAAACCCTCTGAACCCTAAGCTGTTCCTGCTGCAATATAAAGTCCTGCACCTCTATGGCACAGTCAAGGCTAGAAGTAGGGAGGACTCAAAAAAATGTTTTGCAGTATAACACAGTTACAGTGCCATAAATCATAAAAAAGAAAATCATGAGTTGAATTTTGTTGATCATTTATTTTACAAATATTGTAATAAAATGGAATCTGTATATACACCATGTTTCTAAGTGCACACAAATGTTGGGGGCTCCACATGCTATACATATTAAACTATTTACATTTTTACAACCTCTGCTTACAACCTCTTGTCGTCTCCTCTCTGCTCTGTGTAAACACTCTGCAGTTCAGCCAGATTTTCACTTAATTTTTGTCACGTGACTCTTGGTCTCAGCCAAGTCATTCTTACCAGTTGCGCCGAGGAGCACAGAATTTAATGTTTTTAGGGATCTGGTTTATGCAAACAGTTTAATTTTGGTTAAATGAGACATGTAGAATAAAGTGATTTTGATGAAATATCACTATTTTAAGCTTCGATTTGGTTACTTTTCCTGACAGAAGCATTTGTCACACATGATGCATTTAAGGACCATCGGACAGTTAAAAATCAGTTTCTGGTTGTATAACAATGGATGTATAACATTATGGTTCCACCAATCTGTGCATCAACATATTGTCAGATTTTGTTGCTTACAATTTAATTGTAATTTCAGTCTGATTGTATTCACTTTTCCTACCTTCACATTGATAAACAATATATAAATGAGATCATATAGCCTAGTGGTTCTCAACCAGGGGTCTGGGGTCCTTGAGGAAGTTCCTCAAGGGGGTCCCCATAAAAATGTGGAATAGTTTATTTTCACTATTTAATTGACTATAGAATGGTAAATGGACTGTACTTACATAGCGCTTTTCTAGTCTTTGTGACCATTCAATTTACACTGCGAGCCATTCACTCATTCACACAGGAGGGTGGCAGAGGTTACCATGCACATGCTCATCAGGGGATATAAACACACACACACTCACACGCCGGGGCACTGCAGGGGCTGGGAATCGAACCACCAACCTTCTGGTTAGTGGACGACCGCTTAGCCAGCTGCCCCTAAGAGTGACTAATCTGATCATAGTTTTCACTTTCTCCACAGTTATCTCCTCAACTCTAGTTGACAACTATATACTTTTGGTCTTAATCAATTCATATAATCAAATCAACTCTCCCTGTTGATATTATAGGAGCATTTCAGTTCCACAGTGAGCTGCAGATTGTTCGTCTTTACCAATCAACTGGCGGACTTCACATCTTCGTTATGGCTGCTGAGATCATCTACCTGCTTTTCATCCTCTATTACATGTTCCTGCAGGTACACACTAACACCACTACTACAACATGTGCTTCAGGCCTCATTAATTGTTTGGTTGTTTGTTGTCCTTGTACCTATTTGATTTCAGATATTTAATAGAACAGGCAGGCAGTTTTCTATATTCACAGAGAGCTTCACAGACTCAGACTGACCTCATATTATACAGACAGGGCTCATTAGTCTGTTCACATGAACCTCGTCAACCTTTTTTGATTGCATATGTGTTTTGGTTTCGGATTAATTTTCCCTGAGCATACCACTATTGTTTTCTACAGAGACTGGCGAGAATCAATCTAACAAGAGCATTATTAACATTAGAGAGATTGATTTGAGGCTGAATTGCTGATGAAGCCCCTGCGTTCAAACTGTGCATGCGGTTAACTCATCAAACTTTCAGTGACTCATTTGCTTATAAATCCAAAAGCAATTTACAGCTAACTCAGAGCACCTCATTACTCTTGTTTTCTCTGATCTTTCACCTTGATAAATATACATAAATTATCCTCCTTTCAGTGCACACCTCTTCAGTTATTACATTACAAGGAAAGAAATATCTAAAGACATTAACGGTAATGTGTTGATGACAATGTTGATGTTGTCAGGATGTAATAGCATTCATCTTGTCTGTGATTTTCGTCCATGTAACAGCTCTTAGCCGGGTCATAATCACTGCTCCTTCTACAGCGCAGTTCTTTTTTAGAATAGCTCTGAGTCATATCTCAATTATACTTGTCCACTTTCTTCAGGGCCCTTTTGGTTTATTTTCATGGATATTGTTCATC
Organism: Heterobranchus longifilis; assembly: GCA_028570985.1. Classification (NCBI taxonomy): domain Eukaryota; kingdom Metazoa; phylum Chordata; class Actinopteri; order Siluriformes; family Clariidae; genus Heterobranchus; species Heterobranchus longifilis. The sequence continues at coordinate 4,205 of JAOVVB010231137.1, forward strand.
ATTATCTGTGATTTCCAAGACAATTATGTGTCCTTCCTTGCACCCCCTTGAGACTGTTATAGAGGCGAAGTCACGCCCTTCCGGTGGTCTCCATGGGATCTTACTTCATAAAAAAATTATTACATTTATTAAATATATTTAAATATATTTAAATGTATTAAATTAGTGAATAAAAAAATATTTTTGATCCTGTTTGAGTTGTGCCATGAATTATAAATATGATGTTTGTCAATTTAAAAGAAGCAAGTCAAGAAAGTGTCATACAATAAACATATATTATATAGTATGTTATTTAAAATGCATGTGCTTGTATACAAAAAAGTGAGTTTTTAGTGCAGAGCTGTCAAGCCTTCATGATGATATTACAAATTAGCCTTTTTGGCAACAGACGCAAATCATTAGTTTTATTTTTGCACTAATTCAAACTTGGTTTCCAACATTTTTCTTATTTCTGTGAATTTTTTTTTTTCCCTCTATGAAACTAACAGAACAAAACCAGGGTCAAGCACACAAACAGGCTCCTATATGACTGTGCTCTCTCTTTTCTTTTCCTGGCAGGGCAAATTAATGAAGCAGCAGCGGTGGGCTTATTTCAGGAACAAGTGGAACCTTCTTGAGCTGAGTATCATCTTACTGAGCTGGAGCGCCGTGGCCGTCTTCATCCAGAGGACCCTGCTCGGGAACCGCGATATGACCTACTACCAAAACCACAAAGACCAGTGAGACTAACATTTACTAAACCTTAAGTTTGATCTTTCATTTGTAGGGCATGACAAACAAGTGTTGTTGATATGCAGTGGGCTTTATATTGTGATTCTGTCTGTTGGTCAGTTCATCACTTTGGTCCAGACTGAAATATCTAAGGCGCTATTAATTATAAAACATTAAAACTATCAAACAAAACTAATCCTAATTAATCCTTGGGTAATCCCCTTTTTTTCCCTCTATGACCATCATGTTGTCATTTGTGTGTGTGTGTCTGTGTGTGCGTGCGTGCGTGCGTGCGTGGTGTGTGTCCCCTCAGGATGATTTGTTATCACTGACTACGTTTACATGCACAAAATATTCTGGTTTTTGCCCTTATTCCAAAAAAGACAATGTTCCTACTAAGCTGTTCGTTTACATGCAGCCATTCAAAATAGGATTTTTTTCAAAGACCCTGCTCCCGACTGGTGGACTGTCCACAGTGCGTCAGGGGTCAGCGGCGATGTCCGACAAGAAATGTATTTCTTTTGTGCATGCATCTCTAAATATTAAATACCTGCAAAACTGATGACATTCCTGTCAGCCGCAGCTGTACTTGTGCTGTGTTTAGAGCTAATTAGCTAATGTTAGCATATTAACATGCCTAGCTAAGAAGAAAACTTTATATGCTTCCGAATTTTAGCATTTGCAAGATGCTAAATAGCTCAAAGCATCACTATGCCGTCTAAGTACAGTCTAATAGAGTCGTTTTTTCTCCTATTCATGATAGATAGCTCACATCTTTCCTTTTTTTTGTGATCACATTTTTTATTCATATACAGACAAGAACAAACTTCAAACTACAAAGAGGTATCATAATAGGCTACATACTGGGAACTTCAAACCATAAAATAGGAGTTCCTGCTGATCACATATGAAAATCAGCTCCTAGATTTTTGTCAACAATGTTTCATTGTCGAATGGGGATAAAGTTGTGAAGCTCACATCTGTTCTGTGTATGTAGATTTGCCAGTTTTCACGATACAGCCACAGCAGACTTGGTGCTCCAGTATCTGGTGGCCTTCCTGGTCCTGCTCGCCACCTTCAAACTGTGGCACCTGCTCCGACTGAACTCCAAGATGAACATGATCACTGCTGCACTGCAGCGCGCCTGGAGCGACATATCCGGTTTCCTTGTGATCATTGTGATCATGTTCGTGGCGTATTCCACTGCAGTGAGTATCTCGCCCCGTTACCAAAACCTTCCCTTTTTACAAAGATCAGTCTTTCCAGCTTTTATTCAGTACAAGAACATTACGTCACTGCAATTTTCTGAGTCAATGGAGCTTAAATAATACAAGGTTGTGGGATTTTTTTTTCTCAAAATCTAACTTTTTTAAAATATTTTAATTTAAAGTAGTCCTTCCAGGACTTTTTTTTTTTTTAAGCGAGTGAAGTTTCAAATACAACTTTAAATTCAGTTTAATTTACAGGGAGAGTAGAGTAGCAGGTAGAGTCAAATAACATTAACTTTCCTCTCACTATTAAGAGAAGGTATCCTCAGGATACAGACATTTAAAATAAAATTGTCAGAACATCGTGCTTGCGTGCATGTGAACGTGCGTGCGTTGGGGTTATATCGTGCAGTAATGGTGGTAGTGCTGTGGGAGGTTGTCTTTAATATATTCATGAATTTTAATTCACAGTACATATTCTCTATGGTTAAAATGGCAATGTGAAGCATATGAAATACTACTGACCTCACACATTATCTCTAAAATGATCAATTTAATTAAAAGTGAAAACAGAAAGTATTGCAGTGGTTCTTCTGTTGATATAACGGTCGATCTCTTTCTAGTGTAACGTGATTTATGGCTGGAAGATGTCCTCATACAGAACTTTGACGGATGCTCTCATGACCATCATCGGTTTGCAGATAGGCATCTTTAACTATGACGAGGTACGTGTGCTCTTCCCCTACTCACAGATTTTCTGTGTAAAACAGAAATCACCTTTTATATTGAATATATTATTAATTCAATTCATTCAATAATAACTATTTCAACAGGCATAACAATTGTATAATTCAGACACCAAATGTATTATTTACATTTGAAATAATTTTGGCCCTGTTGATATGTATCTGGATATTTTTCTCCCCAAAACAAATTCCGTCCACACGACCTTTGCTTTGATAAATATCTCCATCCACATTAGAACACATAAACACTCACAAACGCTCTCTGGGCATTTGTGAAGTTTGAAGAATAGCTTTGCTAAAAAGCAACACGCCTGTTAATTGCATCGGCATTGGTGTGCACTTGACACGGGACCATTTTTCTATTTAAATCTGCACACTACATTTTGATGCTACGCTTCCAGTTTCTTTTGCCAGTGCCTGCTGATTTCTTCTATTCTTATTCAACTGTTGCTAAAAGAGATCTTTTTGTTCTCCATGTACAAAACAAACCCTTCATACAAAATAACATCTATTTGTAAAGAGGACTTTCTACAAGCATGAAAAAGCATCAAAGACCATTCAAAAATATCGAGTAGTCCTCTCAGCTTTCTGACTGCACCCAAACAAGCTTTTGTTGCAGGCGATATATGAGAATTTCTGGAGTAATAATAAAGACACACTGCAGAATCTCTAACTAATATCCATGTGCATGAAAAAGAGTTTGTCCTTATCAGCTCTGATATTGATGTCTCACTGTTTGCCAGGTCTTGGAGTGCACCCCCGTGCTTGGTTGGTTACTTTTTGGTTCCTGTATTGTGTTCATGACGTTCGTGGTGCTCAATCTCCTCCTCTCTGTGATCCTCGTGGCATTCAACCAGGAGCAAATATATCACAAGGTAACATTTATCACAAGGCATTATTTTGAGAAACTAATCAAGATTTTTAGACCAAAAATGGAAGTCTAATCTTTTCTCTTTTCTCTTGTTTTGATACAGATCATACAGTATATTGTTTAATTTCTAATCATTACGTAATGTAGGATGAACTGGTCATTATTGAAAATAGAACCCCGACAGGGTGAAGTAGAAGTCCTACGTCATCGCTTATTACACGGCTACTTACTCAAGAAATCAATAATTTGACATAAAATATTGATTTAAAAATGACCGCATTGCTTCAGAAAAAAAAAGAAGCGTGTCCTCTCCTTGGCACAGATGCATAAAATGAGCGCAGCTGAATGAGGTTTTCTGCTCCGTAACCCTTCTGTTGATATTTTCGTTTACATGAATCAGTCTTTAAACACTGCCAGAGTCCATACCGTGCTCCGTTTGCTGTCATTTCATGTCTGTCTATTTCTCCGTTGTGTGTCTTTTAAACTCTCTTCTTCTCCTGCGCCGTTATCTTCGCTTCTTTTTGGGAGACGGGATATCAGTAACGGGAAGCTAAAGTTTTACCACAGCTGAAGTTAAATTTACTGGACTGCTTTCTGCAGAGTGATTGCAGTGCATGGTCCTCCAGCACAGCGCCCTTAGCAACGCTCTATTTTATATGGCAACGCATAGCAATGGTCTGCTATACTTGATGACGGTCATCTGTTCGGAAATAACAGACCTCAGAATGTGGTGACTGACCAATCAGAATGCAGTATTTAACAAGGCTGTGTAATAAGTAAGGATAATGTAGAATGAACTGGTCATTATTGAAAATAGACCCCCGACAGTGTGATGTAGAACCCTGATGCATAAAATGTCACTGTAAGAAAGGAAACAACCATTTCATTGTTCTTCTCTCTGTGAGGGTTTTGCATTGCCCAGTAACTCCAAGAACTGGTACTGTATCTTTTCACATTGCCTCAAAGAAACAAAAAAAACAGATACAAATTGAGATCATGGGTCAAAAGCACATGACCTTAGCAGTGAGTCAAGTCAAGAGCATCTCGCTTTAAATATGATTATCTCATCTCTCCTCTCTTTCCCAGCCCTCGGACGAGGAGGAGATTGTCGACCTGATGCTGAATAAAATCTGCAGTCTTTTTGGGATCAGATATAAAAATACAGAAGACAACCCAGGGCCTGATGTGAGTGGGGGCAGTGACGTGACCCTTAATAACAGCAGAAATATCCTTAACAATTCCTCGATTGATGTAAACATTTTTAAGACATCCGACAACTCAGTAAAGACCTAAGAACATAGCTTTATTTTGTTCTATTTCATATGTGTGCATATTTTGTATGCACTAATATCCACATAGTGGATGTCTATCACACATGTGTGATAGATAATTATCACATTTTGCACAACTACTCAGGATGCATAAAGAGAAAGTTACAAGCTTCAATAATTACATGAGGTGAGACAACTGGTGTGATAGTCTTTCCATATACGGTAACAACAGAGATGTATCAGTATACACAAAATGCATATCAATTAATAAAAGCTCAGGGAGTAGGGACATTATTAAAGCCCTAAAATGTGCTGTATGGACACAGTTATTTAAATACTCATAAAACATGTGTGCAGTCAATTCTCAGTACAATTTTTAAAAAAAAGCCTTTTATACACAATAATCACTATACCTAAATACTCCAAAATAAAAATTCCAAATCAATATGAATTTAAAGCAGCCTTTACCTTGTAAAATAAAAGCATGTTGTATCACATTATCCTGAATTACACTATAAAAACATTTAAAAGAATAAAAGGGAACATACATATTAATATTCATTTGTTTTAATGCATGCTATAATGTAGCCTATAATTAACATTTGTTTTGTTATGTATATAGTTTATTATACATACTGTATGTTTGTGAGCATTGAATAATTCCATGTGTTTGGTCAATTAAAGAGCACCATGGCAATATGGCTCATGTTCTATTTCTGCTCATTACCTGTAAAATAATCTCTATAAACAGACATCTGCATATGAATGCAGAATTTGCACAGGAAGTCTTCTGGTTTCCATTTGTTGTCCGTGTGTAGTACGAGTAGTATTGACCAATCACGATTGAGCGGGCTTTTGTTGTAAAGGTCCCCCTTATTATCAAAATGACCAAAGTGCATTCCCCTTGTTAACCTGCCACCCCCCTCTTCATCCCCTATAGTGGCAGAGAGCGTGCAGGGGCAGAGGGATTGTCTAGTCTGCCCGACTCATCGACCCTTTATCTGACTGAGGTTTGTGCAAGTTAGCTGAGAGAGGAGCAGTAAAGTCAACCCCCACCCCAATCTGAAATGTAGCCTAACTGTGCTGTGTATTGATACATCCATGGGGCTGTCCGTGGTGCAGAAGTAGCTGACAGATTTGTAATTGTGCCTTGTGCAGATGGGATGTTTGGGAACTGAGGGAGTCGAGACTCAGAGTGGGGTTATGCCTCCATAAGCTGCCGGCTTCATCATAGTTCTTTAACCTCAGTTATCTCTGACAACTCCATTAATTTTATACTGGGGAATGTTTTTTTGTTTTTTTTACATTACTTAATTTATAAATCAGGAGGTCCTGGAACACAGAGAGGGTGCTGTTTTGGCGGGTCAGGGGGAGAGAAAAGGTTGAAA
>JAOVVB010231148.1:0-24202 GCA_028570985.1 Heterobranchus longifilis
TACTTTTGAACATAAATTATTTCATATTTTTAAAAACGGAGTTATTTTCACATCAGTTAACATATACTCCTGGTGATGTAATATAATGTAATGTGATGTTATTACATTATTTTACCATTTAATACTTTAAATATTTAGGCAGATTAAGACTTTATCAGGGGTATAACAAAACAGATAAAGCATCCCCAAGGCTGCAATTACTCCTGTTACTTTTTCCTTTTTAAGTGCATTGTAATTAACACTAATAAGTCCCCATTAACTTTCCAGAATTTAGCGGTGGGAACGATGATGTAATACGTGTGTTTATAGCCCGAACGTATTTATTTTTTACAGTCTTCGCGCGGGTGGCCGACATCTGGGCGTACATTTCAGGAGATGTGGCTGCCTTAATTGGACTTTCTCATTAACGTTTCTTGAAGCTTTCTTCTATAAAACGGCAACATTTTTCCTTTTTTAAGACTCGGTAGAATGGGGCCCCCGCACATCTGGCCCCGTCCCCGTCCGTCTCGGCCCGTCCTCTTGTCGGTAGGGGATCCTCACCACGCAGGACAGGCTGAGGAAACATCGCGTACCCCCGTGCTCTCTCAGTATTCAGCCCTGCTCTCTGATCCACACTGCACCTCTGTGGGACTGCACAGACCTATTGCCCCTGTGTTTTCTTTTTTCTGACTCCAAAGTTGAACGGTTTTAATTTGTGATGCTGTTTGGAAGGGAGAAATATAGCAGGCGGTGAATATACATGAGTTCCCTGTAGCACCACTTCACAGCTGCACTTTGAATTATATCAGGTTCCCCCTTTTGAGAGAAAGTCAAAGTGGCCTGTGAATGGTTTTAATACAACCGTATAGCCTGGCTAAATTTATGTGCATATTTACATATGAACGCAGCATAGCTTGATGTCCGACTGCACAGATGCTGCGTCCCAGCAATCAATCCAGGTTTTCAATAGTGTTGCCCCAAGTTAAAATAAAAAACAGGAAAAGCTGGAAAGGGTTTGGGGGCCCTTTGCTGTAGGTCTTCCCCCCTCTCTCTCTCTCTCTCTCCCCCTTTTCCTCTGTGTCTCTGTCACTATCTAAATAAAGCATAAAATACCTACAAAATGTCTTTGAAAAACACGAACAGGGGGGAAGATCCCTGGGTGAACGTTAAAGATGTGGAAAGTACATTCAGTACCAAAGAGAAATGGTCCATGTCCTGTTTTTTTCTATTCATTTTTTACTATTCCTGCTTTGAACGCAGTGTTAAATGTCCTGCGTGTGTAGATAGTGTACACAATTTAATCAAGATATCATATAAATGTTACACTTTTATAAGTATTGCAAAAGGAAGGCGTATAAATAGTGTTTTTAATGACATTATGCGCATGTTGTCTACGCGTTTTAAGCTTTTCACGTGTCATTTAACGGCCGTTCACATTTAGTCACATGCAGACGCTTGGTCAGGACCCCTTGGCGTCACTTTTTAACACACTGGGTGGCGCTGCTCGTCAAAGTACGATGCTCCACTACGGTCGCAGTTTTAACGGTGTGAATTCAAACAAACCTCAGTTAGGAAGTAATTAAGTCAATGTTGACTTTTTTGTACACGGGACAGGAATAGAGCTGGGACGATTCACTTTTCTCCTGATTCGATTCTTGAGTGCCGACTCGATATGTACTGCCAGTCGATATTAGGATTTATTGTGATTTTTGTTGACTTTTTTTAACACTATACCATGGAGAAAATGTAATCATACACTTCTAGAGACTCTAGAAGACTTTGGAAAATCTCTAAACTGATACAGTAAAAATGTTTGATTTTGTGACTGTATGTAGTCAGAGATGTCCTCAACTCAAATGTCCAGTCGTGGTATTTTCTTTTTGATGTATAAGGGACACAGGTAACATATTTTATACTTATTGAAAATGTGAGGGTGCAGGTCGGATCTTGGAGCGTCTGCTATTTCCTGCTTTCTAGTTTCACTCTTTTTCTGACGTCACGTTACTCAGAGACTATCACAATAAAAGTGGTAACTTCCTGCTATACCTCCACATTTGAGCAATTTAATCGATTCTGGCATTTAAAAATCGATTTTAAAAATCGTCACAAATAAATCGCGATACTTCGGTGAATGTTTTTTTTCCACCCCTAGACACCAACAGCGGGCTGCTCGGTGAAAGTCATGTGTTTGTTTGACCCCGACCTCCTCCCTACACGGACTTTCTCGCTCTTTATACTACGTCACCTGGCTTGCCGCGGATGAGTTTACATTGAAAGCCTAAAAGCGACTAAATAACGTGAAATGTCACGCGAAAGGCAAAAGACGTGCAATGATAACACGTGAAATGACTTAAGAAATGTGTGTGTTATTCAATACGCCATTTGGTGAGAGCGGGCTGGTTATATAGTTTCACCTCCCCAGTAACTGTACACCGCAGAGTGGTTTTATAAATGAAGTTGCCACACACACACCACCGGTAGATCAATTGTTATTCTATCATCACAGTGTAGATTTACAGTCGGAGCACGCTGTGTGGAAATAGGAAAAGCTGATTGAATTATGATCTGAGTCATTCCTGTGGTCTTGTTGAAGGAGAATAAAAGCATTTGTTTGGCGTGTAGAGATCAGTGGAAGGCAGGCTGATGAAATTTCCTCAGGCTAATATGAGTAACTTGGTAGAAACGCGGCCCTGGTCACCGCCATCTCTGACTCGGAGGCCACATACGCAACTTTACTGGGGTTTTTGCAAGTGATTTTTTTACAAGGAAACAAGTTGATATATTCAAAGTTTTCTTTTAGAACTACTTCAATCAGATACATTTTTGTAGTTGGCAACATTTCACCAGCATGATTCATCATAAGACTGAGATAGTTTTATGAAGCTTTATGAATATTTGGAGACGTCAGGCACCACGGGGCAGAAAGAGGTCGACAGATGGCGCAAAATGAAAAGGCTTTAGGAAATGTTTGACAAAATACGAGAAATATAAGTCGTTTCTTAGTTTTTTCAAACATGTAACAACTAAAAGCAATGAATAAATAAATAAATAACAAGAAAATGACAATAAAATGAACAGTAAACATATAACAAACTCTCATGAACGACATAGATAAATAGTACATGTGGTCCTACTCCTTCTCCATAACTACATCTCTTAAAAAATATCTATATAGAATATTTAATGCTCCTTTGCACTTTCCTTCAGCAATGACCGCCAATGACTTGTCTGAAATTATCCGTGGGAAATTAGCTGTTGCTTCATCGTCATCTCGCAGGTGACAAAGGATTAGCTTCAGCGCTCAGCGGACGAGCCTGCTGGAGTCTGTGGGAACGACTCTGTGTTTGGATGACACCGACAGCGATAGTTAGCAGGGCGCCTATCATCCAGTTAAATCCAGATTGTGCTGACAAGGCCAGACGTGCATGAGCATGCTCGTATGCGAAGCGTGTGGCGTACCGCACGCATCGACCTACACGCGGACAAACAAAAACACAAGCAAGCACACAAACACACATCAGGGGACGGCCCACATCGAGGGCCCCCGCTCCCCCCAGTGTTGTCCCAGTTGCTGTTGACTCGGGTCACGCAGCTGCACGCTCAGCCAGACTGGAAAAAGCTGGAAAAAGATGAGGAAAGTGATGGAAAAGAAACAATAAAATGACTTATTATTTGCCACGAAGATACTGGCACTTCTTGTCATTCCTCGCTCTGTTGTCTTCCTTTAAAAGATATTCTCAAAGTCAGTTTTTCATACGTTTTTGATCTTCTGTGTCATTTGCAATTACAGACCAGTCGCCAGAAAAAAATGTTGGGATTGTACGATTCTGCAAACCACGGATATGTAACATTTGTACATTTTATTTATTTATTTAACCTTTATTTATGTCCTAATCTATTTTTCAAGGGAGACCTGGCCAAGACAGGCAGCAGCATAAAAACAAATATATACTTACTGACATCAAACACAAAACAGACAAAATTAGGCTACGATGAACTAACAAACAAGCATAGGGAACTCACTTTTCAAAAGACAAACAAGAGAGTCAGATACATCATTAGGTCATTTTAAAAACATTGACATCTTAATGAGTCTGCCTCTCAGTCTTATATTCTTTCATACGGATCATATAACGTTTCTAAATTAACGTAGTTCAGATTACATGTATATCAGCAGAGTTTCTCATCAGGTTTTGCAGAGGACAGTGGATGGTGTGTAACCTTGGCGAGACGGCTGCCTAGCAACAGACCGCTGTTCAAAACTGGGTGTTTTTTTTTTGAATGAGAATTCAGGACAATAACCGTTGATTTTTGTTATTTACATTGATTATGTAACTTAATTTGCGCAACAAATGTTTTTCTGTGAGCGTATATGAAGAGTCATAGTTTGGCACATAAAAGTGACTGTCAATGAAGGTTTTTGTGGAAAAAACAAAACAAAAGTTAAATTTATACATTTTGCCATGAGCTCACATTGATATCCGCTATATGAAACATACAAATGTAACACATCTGTGGTTTATGAAACGTAAAATGCCAGCATTTATTCTGGAGATTGGGTTGGCAATTAAGTGGCTATAAAGACGCTCAGCAATCATTTGGCAGATTTATTCACTTATAGCACAGATGCTGCCATGTAAAGATGCTTAGCCATCACTTCGCAGATATATTTACATACAGCAGAAATACCGCCAACCTTCTTGGTGACATCCTTTTTGCTTATGATGAACATAGAGTGCCCAAACTATTTTTTGTATTGACTTATTGATGTTAAAATTACAGCACTTTGTAGCTCAACAGATGACACAGTTTGCGATAAAAGTAAAACCTGCCAAATTAAAGCTGATACAACCCAGCGTTTTGCCCAGGAGCGATTCTATGTGTATCAATCACCTTGACAGCGCATATAGAAATTTCCATTTTGTGTCATGACAGACTTGTTGATGGATTTGGGTGCAGTATGTACCCTTTAGTAGGATGTCAGCATTCCGTGTATGAAAGCGACTCTGATTAGACATAGATACACACAACTACGACAGCTGAGGTGTACAGAACACTAAAGTAACATAGGCAGATGAATATAGACAGATGGCCCTGAACTCTGTAACCTTCTGTTCTGAGACATGATCCAGCCAACTGTGTATTTATCACAGGTGCCATGCAAAGTGGCAGCCATTGCCACTCAGTGTGTTTTGGATTGGGTATCGCTTTTCATGCTTTGTATGCAAGTAAACGCATTTATTTTTTATTCCAGAAATATACACTTATAGATAATTCACATTAGAAACTCAAATAGATTGTATATAATTACACCAGACAGGAAAAAAAAAGAGCAATCCTACAGCTTTCTCATAAATGTTTGTGGTAAACTAGGCGACCCGTACCGAGCTAAAGGGCTCTGACATAGCTAATAACTAAGTCCGCTGCTATTTAACACGACATGGCCAATTGCGTCCACAACCTCTGACCTTTTATAGAGCATCCACAGAGCCATTAGTGAGATCGCTTAACTGCATCCTGGGAGTCTAATCCCTTATCTTCCATAGCAGACATTATGTGTGTGTGTGTGTGTGTACACACTGAAACACAGATGGGAATCCTATGGGCTATGGGCTAGAACATACTGTTATTTATTTTTAGTGGGAGGTCTTGAATGTGGCCTGACAGGGGTTCAACATACCGCGATATTCCTCTGACACCCTCCTTTGGGTTTTGGCTCTATTTCAGTATTTTCACAGTAAATTTAGCCAGGACATTCCCAACATTATTGTAAGGGGTAAATCTTTACATTATGGCCTGAAGCTGTCTGACTTCTGCTGAATCACAGCCCGGTGCCAGGAGTCCCCAAGCTTGTTAACTGCAATATACGGCACACAGCACCATTAGCTACAGCACTGCTGGTCCTGCTCTAAACTGCTGTTAGTTTCACTGAAGGCTACTGTAAATTAACTTATTATCACTTTGTATGAACCGAAATTAAGAAATTAAGCATTAAAGTGTCCCTTTGTGATGTCTCCAGAAATTGAATTAAGGCAAGTGACTATACTACTAATACATAGAAAAGGAAATCCTCTATCAAGACACTCGCAGGGGCTGAAAAGTACAAATATAAATAAACAAACATGCACGCACACGCACAGCTGCCTTTAGGAACATACAGCGGAAGAAAATGCTTCATAATAAATCATAATTAAAACCTTTCTGCGGCTAAGTACAGCCTATTAAAAAGTTGGTCCTTTGGCGCCTGTAACCAACATTTAGTCAAACTGCTTAACACAGCAGCTCAGACTCGTGGTAATGCTGAGTTCATGACATAATATTGGAACTTTTAAAGTCTTAAATTGATATATAATCAGGCTTGAAACCTGGTTTTACAGGATGTATGACATCACCGCCATCATGAAATGGTATGACAGCAAAGCAAAAGTCACATTTATTTTTCTCTTTAACCCTCAATCATGTGCTTCCTTTCTTTAGACATTCAGGGAATTAAACACACATGATAACACAATGAATGTGCGTGTGTGTGTGTGTGCGTACAGACAGTATTGGTCATATGTGTGAGAAGATAATTGTCTGACGATATGTAATTACATGGCACCACTTGTGTGGCAGAAAAAACGAAAACAAGGAGCTCCCTATGCTTTACAACAGACTGTAAAAAACAGAATAAATACAGTGTGATGTCACACATTGGTTTCATCAGAGGGAAGGTTTCAGCTCACTGTCTTGCCGGATTTAAAGAAAATGTGAAAATACATATACTTTTGATTTCTAAATTAAGATGAATAAATATATTTTCATGTTTTTAGCAATGTCAAAACTCAAGAAATTGGAAACGAGGAGGAAAAAAAAAGTATAAAAAGAAAAAAACACCTGAGTTTGAAGCTGAATACAAAAGGATTAAATGTTCTCGATTTTAAATGAATTGCTCCTGACGTGTGGGTGTAAACATGGCCATCCATTCACTCTGCTGATGCTGCGCAATAATGATTGGGATCAGTGATTGTTGTTCCACCTCCAATATAAATTATATTTTGTTGACTTAGAGGGTGTGTGGTGTTATTCACCCGGCCAAATTTACTATATTATTTAACTTTGAATTGCAATAAATCAAATATTAATATAATATTCATATTATACTTCAACTTATCCTTCTAACGGTATACTGGAGTGGAGTCTGACATTTCTGAAGCTCTCTATAATTATTATTTCTTTATACTTTTGTCTTCTGATTTTATACCTTAATGGCACAAACGACATTAAATTAAATCCTATCTGGTGATAAATGCCAATATACAATTATTACAAACCAAAAGAAACTGGTTTTTACGCAACTGTCTGTCATCATGTAACATGACACTCATCGTTCTTTCTTCTTCTTGCCAAAAAAACTGATTAAATGCAGACAGCGATGTGAGACCTTAATGCAGAACTGTCAAACTTTAAAAAACAGCTTGTAATTAATCATAGCGAGCGCAGCTTATTTTTGCTGTTACACCTTTAGCAGCGGCAATAGCTCTCCAAACATTGCTAGATTAATTACGCTCCTCATGACAAAGGAGGCTTACTGAAACTGACAAACCCACTTAAAAGTGTTTAGGGGATTGTGAACGCCACACACGCAATCTGAAAATGTTACATAAAGTACCACTGAGCTAATTCATCTGCCTCCGCTTGGTTTCACATACAAATTCTGAGCAGTGGTGTAACTATTTCTCTGTGGTTAAGAGCTCCCAAACCATTCCATATAAGTGACCATACAAGTGAGCAAACACTGTGATGTTTGCTCTGGTTTGGCTGACTTTAGTGTCCTGGAAAATCTGGTGCCGAATAAGGTCATTATAAGTTTGATTCACATTATGTAACAATGGCTCAGCTATGTATTTTATTACACTTATTACCACAGGGTTGGGGAGTAACGGAATACAAGTAATGGGATTACACATTTAAAATACAAAATATGAGTAGGCCTAACTGTATTCCATTACAGTTTAAATTGGTGGTGTTATGAATACAGTACAGGTCTTTAAAAATAGATTACTTTACTTGAATGGATTACTTTATTACCTCAGAGGAGGTTATGCTTTTGGTTCGGTTGTTTGTCTGTTTGTCAGCAGGATTAAAACTACTGCCCCGATTTTCTTGAAACTTAGTGGAAGGGTGTAACATGGGCCAAGGAAGAACCCATTTAATTTCGGAGTGGATGCAAATCACGGGGCGGATACACAAATAATGTTTTGCTGTCGTTAACATTGCAAGATAAGATAGGACATGGCCTTGACGGAGGTCTGCACTCTAGGTGCCTTTCCACTTTGTTTTTGTTTCATTTGCTCTAATAACTCATATGAGGTATTTCCCATGAACAGATTTTTAATTTCTTTTTAAAGTGCAACACAGTGCACCTGCTACATGACGATGTCAGAGGAGACACTGTCAGGAATTTTTTTGGAAATATAGGATGAGCTCAGCAAGACCATTTTGAAGTTTTCCAAAAGTATTTACATGTAGACTAGCCTCCAGCTATCAACCTACACGCTGAAAATCACGTAATAAGGCAGGCCCGCTCTGTTCTTTCAGTGAATGATTGTAAAGATCTACAAAGAATATGTTTACATCATTTTCGTGGAGGTGTTTCGAGAACGAGACGCGTTCTCTTCCGACACTATTTTGCAGAAGCAGCGTCGGGGCGTGGCGCCGCCCAGGACGATTGTGATTGGTTTAAAGAAATACAAACAGGCAGAGAGTTTTTTTTTCACTATCCAGGAGTATTAAGCGCATTAAATACAGACATTCCCCCAGCAGCGCTGTGGAGATAGGTCTGGCTACGTATTCTGACTGTGTATTCAGTAATCTGTAGTGGAACACGTTTTAAAGGCAACTCTCCAAACTCTGACAACAGACTGAATGAGGTATGGAGATAGGCATGATGATTATCCAGGTACACTGGATCTTTTTCCTTTGTCTGCATGAAACAGACACTCCAGCAGCGTAGAGATGAAACAAATGGCGCCTTTTCAGAAAACTGTCATTTTCATTATGACTCTGGGGCATTGTGTTCCACTGGATTGGAGGCGCATCATACGAGTGCCAGTCAGAGCATGGCACTCACAGTTATGGCTGCATATCCAGAGGTATCAGCCAACGCTCAATGGTCTCTTTGTGCTTTGAGAACACAGTTGTTGAGAACAAACAACAGCAGAACAGTAAGCAACCAGTCAAAGGACTCCTTGCCTCTCGAGCAGCCCCTTCATTTGGAAGCAAAGATGGGACACTCTCAGACGCGTCCCGCTGAAGTTGCGCCTTTTGGGGCCATGCCGCCCTCTCCCAGGACGGTGTGCGCCCTCCGCCTGGCCGAGCCGTCCCACAGATTCTGCTGCCACTACCAGCACTTCAGCTATCCCGAGAGAGCCATGAGCTACTCGCCCCCTTACTCACCCAGTCTGTTCAAGAGGCCAGATCGGCGGTAAGTAGGGGGACAGCAGAGGAGAGGCAGAGAGTTTGTCTCGTGTGTGACAGGATATCTGGCATGACAGCTGAAGTGTGTCAGTGACAGACGCGCACATTAAAGACAGTTCAGGAGAAGATGGATGGTAACGGCGGTGTGTCAGTGTCTCAGTGATGAAGAGGCGTGGATGCAGTATTTGTCATGAAAGGGTTTGGATTACAAATCACATTTATGGAAGCGCTGGCAACTGTTTTTCATAATGTTCAATCTTGCCAAATAGAGAACAAAACAGAACAGGAAATTCATCTGCAGCATCTTCTCTGTATCCGCTGTGTTTAACGAGATTCAATTCAATTCAATTCAAAACATCCTATTTGTCCCCGGGGGGTAATTTGCAGAGACACGTAGTGTAGTGCGAGTAACACAACATAGGAAAAATGTAAACACTATGTAAAAAAAAAAAGCAAAAAAAAAAAGCAAGGATAAGCTGTGTTATGGCACTGTATAATGAAACGTCAATGCAAAAATAAGCCGTACACATTATGATAATGCTGAAAATTATATTAATGATAATATTAGTGTGGAAAATAGCTGTACATGTGATGATAATGATATGATAATATTAGTGCAAAATAGCTGTACACATTATGATAATGATACAAGAATAATATTAGTGCATAAATAAGATGTACACATTATGATGATGATACGAGAATGATAATCCTACAAAAGTATAATGCAGTATATGTAAATGGATAGCTCTGTAATATATAGATATTATGCCGCCACTATAACACATCTTCATTTCTCTTACATAAACCTTGATAATCGTTGTTGGAAAAAGTAATCTTTTGAATTTCCACTCGCTGTTGTTCGCAGCGGTGGAAGCAGGTGATATCTCCGCCAGCCCTTGGATAACAATGTCAGTGCTGTCACCATCTTCTGCATGTTTGATACAAGCCATCAGATGAAGTTATATTACAATCCAAGGGCAGAAATTGACAGGCTGTTAAATTTATTGAAAAACCAAATGAGCAAGACCAAGGCCATGTGCCTCGTTTCCATTCGCGGCTCAGGAGACTTATAGGTGATGTGATAATAATGAGTGCCTCCGGGTGTCCTCGTGTATGTAGAGTGTTCAGTATTCATTGGTTGTAACCGCTCCTGTTGCCCGCACTGACAGCTTCCTCTGAGACAGCCTCTGGTTGCAGCCTATGGCAGGGCTGTGTGTTCTCAGGCCACGCTCTCATACACGCTATGCATTCCTAAATATCAGAGTGCAGATGGGACACACACACAGTAAAAAAGCAGAGGAGAGGCATCCTTTTGACCAATAAGTGATCGCAAACTGATAGATTTAGTGTTTGTTACTGGGTTGTATTTTGCCGAATTTCTGGAATTTGGTGCGTCAAAACACAAAAATGGCGGTCATAACAAAAAGCTGGGACGTTGGCGGCATGTCTCAGCCTGATTCTTCTGCAGCCATCGGTGCAGATGAATCACAGTATTATATAACGCGGTTGGCTCTTGCACAGGGGACATCTGATGGAAACCGTGGCCCATCGCCTAGCTGTGTTGACTCACTGGATTTGGCACACGCCAAACATGGTCAGGCAGTAAAGAGTTCCACAGAAAAATGAAGGGTTTTATTTCTTGAAAAAGGCAGCATAGGTGTGACACTTTATCGGTTTAGAACAAGGGTCTTCAACATTTTTAATCCAAGGAGCCCCTGAGAAAGAGATGCAGCAGGGACCCCCTATACATACAAATAAATTGAGCTACAAACTCGGTCTACAATAAAGTGTAGTGCGACCTGAAGCCAATACATATATCTTTTTACGGTGCATACAATACTAAGCTATTAAAATAATGGTTATTGACATATCCATATATTTATACACCATGTTTTATGCTGCGTTCAAGACACCTCGGAACTCTGGGAAAAAACAAGCTCCGACCTGTAAAAAACGAATTGAACGGTTCTCCAACTCAGAAATACAGGTCGGCCTTCATTGTTAATGGTAAAAATGAAAATATTATAAAAGTGTTTGTTGATGTTTTAAGACAATTTGATGTGTAATTATGCAATAATAGTCATTCTGAACACTCCCTAGAGTTTGCGGACCCCCTGGTGAAGATCTCTGTTTTTGAAACAAATGCAGGTACAATTTAAACTAGAATTGCGTATGTTGTGTGTAAATGTATTCACTTGTTAAGATTAGTGTTGGAGCAGATATACTGTGAATAAAGCAGGCGGAGCAGGAAGGTTATGAGCATCCTAGTTAACACTGTCATCGTCTTACTGCATGTGGCTCATTAGGTGTATTTTATTTGAACCGTGCAGGAAGGCTCCCTGCCGTTTGTAGTTTCTATCTGTGCATCTCAGCAGAGCCACAGGCAATCGGTGTGACCCCCCACCCTCTCTCTCTCTCCTAAGTGGGACTATCACTGCGGGGCAAGGTAATTCACCAGCCCCTCATTGCCAGAACAGGGCCTGATATTAAACCTGGCAGCTGTACTGTCGCAGCACGAAATCCGAGACGACAGGCACTATAGGCCCTAATACCCAGTCAATGTGCTTTCTGCTTAGCCTTGTTAGGCCTACCAAAAGTCAACCTTTCCATTCTAATTATTTTGTTACATAACAGAGCTCCTTTTTCCTCCTAAAAACGTGGCAGGCCATTGCTATGCAGAGATCAGAAAGTTGAGAGTTCTGGGTCATTTGTTATCAATTTAAATGCAGGTTTTATTTTCCTGCAGCAGTGCGATCTTTTAGGACATTTGCATGGAAAAACATTTGTATAGTGTTATTATATATATAAAATGCAGATTTCATGGGATATGCATGAACCAAATGTAATGGCTACTAGTGTAAGACCCACTCAGCGGAGAATTTCCATAATTGACTAGCTGGGGATGTTCTACATGTCTTTGGTGCTTTGGAATAAAAAATATTGTGCAACAGAGGCTCTCTAATAGAAATTTAATTGACTCATTATCAGTTTTGGATCTGATAATTGTAAAAAAGGGAACGTTATGTGACAGCTGAGAGCCGCTGAGCAATTACACTAAAGCTATAAAAACCTGCATGGGCGCCTCACTGAAAACAAGGTATATTGCTCAATAGACCTGACAGTACTCAGTGGAAAATGCTGTGGGAAAAAAAAACAACAGGTAACAGCAGCAGGTATGTTTTTCTCTGTGTCTTCTGTGGTTGGCGCCTACCACAAACTGTTTATGAAACTTTGCAGGATGTTCCGTACAGTTGCGTAAGATGCGAGTTCAAAAGACTAGTGGAGTGCAAGAGGTCATACACCAGAGAGCATTGCTTCAGGTTTGGAGCCAGAATCAGTCTGGCTCCAAAACCTGGCTCCCAAATAAGAGGATATTACAAGTAAATACAACACAAAACACATGCATTATAATCTGTGTTACCTGAAAAAATCCTTGTCTGCTTTGTCGTTTAGTCCACACATTAGGGTGTACGCT
Organism: Heterobranchus longifilis; assembly: GCA_028570985.1. Lineage (NCBI taxonomy): Eukaryota > Metazoa > Chordata > Actinopteri > Siluriformes > Clariidae > Heterobranchus > Heterobranchus longifilis. Next base: position 12,917 of record JAOVVB010231148.1, read on the forward strand.
ATGGCATGTGGACAGTATAAAATACATAAATGAATGAATGTATGGATGAATGTATGGATGCAGATTGTCCTTTGAGAATTTTCCATATGTTTTCCAAGCAGGAAAAACAACCTGGAATTGTTAATGTATGGAAGCAGGAGAAGGTGCACGGAAATTTCCGTGGTAAACATTATGTGCAGGAACACTTGTTATTAATGTTGCCCCCTATGGGTCGGTGTAATATACATTTTCACCACTAGAGACCGATAGAGTTCAGACATAGACTGAGGGGAAATTTACCGGGAGAGACGGTGGAAAAGTACATGTGCAGAGTACCTATGCATGTATGTGGATAGTGCAGGACATTCCGTTATAGCATGACACTTGTAACAAACAACAATAAAGTGATGAGAACAGCATGTTATTGTTGTAATTACAGCGTAAGTAATCAAGGACAGTTTGTGCATGTGTTTTGAGTTAGAAAAGTTTACAAGGTGGCAAATCAAGAACGAAATACATTAATACTTTTAAATTATTTCTAGAACTCATACTCTAAAATAGTTTAATTAAAGTTAAGTGATTCACGAGAACATCAGATGCCACGAGTCCTCGCGACATGCGACCTTTCTGTTATTAAATGTATTTATTAGCAACACGAGTGACGTATTTATGCAGACCTACTGTGATAACGTGTTTATGTGGTTCTTAATGCTGTTGTTTATTGCATCGAGTATAGATTTCGGTCTGTAGGTTAACTGCAGAAGCCGGTGGCAGAGGAAAAGTTCAGAAACAGGGCATATGGGATGCTGCATTCAAATGCTCTTCTGAAAGTCGTTTTTTAGACCATCGCTTTTGTTTACCAGTAGTAGCCTCAGCTTTAATGCAAAATGCATTGTTTTTAATGCTCTTTGTTTTGTTTCATGAATTAACTGGTTGAGAGGTGTACTATGCACTTTGCATTGCAGAATAAAGATGACACATGCATTGTTTTAGTTGACCGATAACACAGAGTTGTTTTGTCTTTGATTGGTTGTTGATGAGATCCATCCTTCTGGCTGTCATAATCGCACACTAACAACCAGAAATCAAAATTAAAAAATCTATCATACTATCAAAAAACATGAAACACTTTAAGAGAGAGATTCTAGAATTTAGAACTTTTATATGCACCATCTGTAGTAGGCCTGTCTTTTGTACAGTGGGGGACATTCTCTTATGTAAAAGTTCTTAATTAAAATTTCAATTAAAGTGAAACCAGCCTATCATAAGAATGTATTTACCAAGTAGGTCTAATAGTATTATTCAGAATACAGTAGTTTCCCTGAAATTAATGCATTAATTTAGTATTAGGTATGATATAGGATATATAGGCTATACTCCATTGATCTTTATTCTGCACAATAGCATCAACACAGAAAGGAAAAAACTAGTAGAGCAAAAGTCAAAGTTTTATAAAACAGCAAAACACTACTAAAGTCAGCCTCGTGAATACCTGGGTATTATTACATGACTATTTTGTTATCTAATGTTTTTTTATTTTGCAAAAAGTAGAAGTGGAATTTTTTCCTACGGCACGCGAAGGCACCATAAAATCTGGCCCCACAACTCATTTGAGTAATTTATGCGCGCGTCACATGACGTCAGGAGGCAAGTTACTCAAATAGCAGCCGGTGGCAGAAATAGCATCAGACAGTCGCTTGTTTAAACCGGCGAAGCTCAAACACCGACACAGCACTACGCTCAGCCAGCAGCCAGCAGCCAGCAGCAGCAGCGAGTTAGTGCATCGCTACGAAAAGACGAACCAAATCCGGATATACACTTAGGTGAACAACCAGTCGCAAACGTGGCGAGAAGCGTAATCCAAACGAGTCTAGTACTCAACATGAGCACGGAGATGTTCGGTAAAACACCAATGGAGGTGGCCGTCTACCAGTTGCACAACTTCTCCATCTCCTTCTTCTCCTCTTTTCTCGGAGGAGATGTTGTATCGGTCAAACTTGACAACAGGTAAATATCTGACACTGTCGCCATATGTTTAAAATACGTTGTTTACTATTTAGTTAATAATGCATATCTACGTCTGAGCACGAGCCTATTCTCATTGCACTACAGGCCTCCAGTTGTATTACTGTATTTTCATATAACGGTTCAAAACAAATGCGCAAATGTGAAATAATTACAAAAATGCCTCCAAAAGTGCTGTGTGCCCAGCTATCTTTCTCTCTGCTGTTTGTTTGGACTTTGAGCAGATATCTGCGCGGAGCTATTCACTCACTTCCTCAACCCACTCTGTGCTCCGTGTATAACCCAAACAAAAAGCCTGATCTTACTCTAAAAGCAATTAACCTGCAGTTTATACTTTACAAAAATAAATTAAAAGCAGCAGTAGTTTTCCTTTCTGTTTTGCAAGCTTTCTGTTTCACTGTCAAAAGACCAGCGACTTCATTAAGCAGCAACATGTTTTGCTTTCTTATTATTTTGAGGTTGAGTTGACATTAAGCTTTGAATTGTTCATTTATGGACTGTTTTTCTTCTCTTCTCTTCTACAGTGCCTCTGGTGCTAGCGTTGTGGCCATCGACAACAAGATTGAACAGGCGATGGTAAGCAGAGATAACAAACACCAGACAAAAACATGAGAAAAAGCCAATAACAAGTTCCCTTTATGCTGCACTATACACTACATGCCTTTTGAAACAAAGTGTGTGTGTTCAAATTCCCAGTTGTTAGATTGTTAGATTAGCTTTTGTCCTGCAAGAAACTGATTTATACACCAGCATGTATGGTATAGAACAACTATAACCTTCTGACCTCCTCACAATGCAGTTTCCCAAATGCATTCTGCACAAAAGCAGCTCTCTATGAATGCTCTAGGAAGTCCTTGACATGTGAAGGCAGCTATGTATGCTTTATTCATGCGACAAAGGAGAAACAAGTGACAGCAGAAAGTCCAAACAAACACAAACATAACATTTTTGCAGCACAGAATTATTGAAAACACCCTTGAGTCAACATATATAATGTATCTCACAAAGAGAGTAAATGGAAGAAATGGAAGAAGATATCTTCTGACAGCGAACTGCATCTTTTTTTTTTAGCACATGCATCAGCTGTGCAGCCAGGCAGAACAGCCTTAACATTTCTCGGTTTTTCATGTCTTAAACTGACCCATGTCTCCCTCTTCATTACGACAGGATCTCGTCAAGAACCACCTGATGTACGCGGTGCGCGAGGAGGTGGAGATCCTCAAAGAGCAGATCAAAGAGCTGGCGGAGAAAAACAACCAGCTGGAGAGGGAGAACTACCTGCTCAAGAACCTGGCCAGTCCGGAGCAGATGGAGAAGTTCCAGTCTCGCATCCCCACGGACGCGCTCTTACCCCTGGACAATCTGAGCGCACAGGTGACCCCCGACCAGCATCAGCCCTGCACCCTCAGCGCTGGCTCTGCTGTATAAGTGGCTCTGCCTTGGGGCGGGCAGAGCCACTGTCTCTTTACAGTAATGGACCTCCATTTTGAACGTACAGCGTTACAAAATCGCCGCCGCCGAGAACCCTTCGTACGAAGGTGAAGCATCGGGGCTGTAAATGATCGATGGGACACAAAAAGAACTGTTGACACTGATAAGCACAAAACAGAACTTGAGACGCTCTGACCGGTGCGGTGTCAGGCCCGTCCTCTGATACCGTCCAACTCTTTGTCGTAGTCTCTCTGTGTAGACAAAAGCGCTAAGAATAGAGAGAGAGAGAGAGAGGGCTGACCAGGCACCCGGCGAGCGCTTGCTTTCAGACGTCAGGGGGGGGGCCTTTTTCCTGCCTAGCCGAACCCTTCCAACAAACACCCTTTGCTCTAGAGAGGAGGGGTGAGGAGGCGTTGATCGGGCTGGCCCTGCAGGTGCTAACTTGGAAAGTGCCGGGGACGTTGCTCCCTGCTCACCCAGAGGAGACGGTACCTCCATGTCTCAACGAGAAGAGAACCCCCATCATGTGGATTTGTCCGATCTCAAAACACAAGTTTCAAGGACTCCCAGACACACATTTCAGCCACATAACGAGGACTTTTTTCCTACAATGTATTGCTCATGTGTTAACAACAATAATCAACAGGATAAGCTAAGGCAAACAGAGGTGGAGGTTAATGCAGTATAGCCTGTTAGGAGCTGGTGGACCGCTGCAGTAGACTGATCCGTATACTGTAATGATTCATAAAAAAATGTAATCTCGTATTGCCTGCAGTTTGGGGCTTGCTGCTTAATGGGGGAAATTAATCCTGCTATATCTTCTGTTTTTTTGTTCGTGATTCGGAGCAAAACTCAGTTTGTAAAATAGGAGCATTGTACAGTGGACTTAAAAAGATGTTGTTTTTTTTTTGTAATCTTGGGAGACAGGCGTGTCTGCCTATCTCTCCACAGTAACTACAATGTACATAAAGTTGAAACGTCCCGGGGGATATAGTGGAGATGGTGAGCGAGCAGAAACCAGCACTTGTCGCTGCAGATGCACTCCTGACTTTTTTTTTTGTTTTAGCAGCGTCGTCCAGTATCTGGTCTGTTTCTTGCTCAGATGCCAACTTGAAAACTATGGCATGACACCAGTGCCTGTCCTTTTTTAGTAAGAGAGGAACACATTTCCACACTGAGCTCTGTTGTTGTTGTTGTTGTTTTGTAGCTACCAAAGACTTTTTGCCTTTTTTTTTCTCGCAACAGAAGCCGAGCAAACCAGGACCATGTGTGAAACTTCACAGGGAGAAGTCTTGTTTGTAGCTAGTGCTGAAAGTTTCTATGTGTTTTGTAAAGATAACGGTATTGTTGCTGTAAAGTATCCTCGAAAGTTGTTCACTATGGTGTTTGGATACAACTGCACATTTGCAATAAACCTTATGTTTACATAATATAATATGTTGATACATTGTCTTTTTGTTCATTGACTGTGTCCACATAGAGTGTGTGTGTGTGTGTGTGTTCCAAAAATAATGAAAGATTCATGATTTTGATGCGACACCATCACAGACTCCTGGCAGGAAAGTTAGATTCATGATCATACATTCAGATTTGACAATATGTTTTCTTTTTTCTTTCTACACTGTATTTGACAGAGACGGTGCATATTATGAAGATACAGTATTACATATCCTTAACTAAAGAGCCAACCATTTTAAGCGGGTGTAGTGAATGCTAGGTCACATTTATTGCAGGAGCAGTAGGGGAATACCACTGACGTCAGACCAGTTTGTTTTTTTTTCCTTTTTTTACATTTCCCTTAATGTTTTGGACAGATTTATTCAGTGGAAACACAGTGAAGACATATGAGACGGCTTGCAACAACACCCAGGATGATTTCATTTTCTGGTGGTGAAATAAAGAGAATTACTGTGAAATCTCATTTGAATTTCAGAGTAAACAACCCGTTTTTTCGCAAAACTTTAATCTCTTGGAAGCTGGAGCCACTCTGTCACCTTACAGAACTGGGGCAACTGCATCATTGCATTGTGGTCTGGATCGACCGGGGGGACCGCCATGTTGCCGGGTACGCAGATCTGTGGCACGCAGACAGCGCTGTATTTCTTGGATTTATTTATTGTCAAACCCACGGGCACACAGCGACAACATACAAATCAACTCAGAAAAACTGTAATAAAACATGAGTGTAGTGAATTGGCTGTGTGCTTGATTAGCACTCGGACAACATGTTTGGCGGCATGTCTGCACAGCCCAAACAATATTTCATATGGAGTATGTATGGGCTCTGGCTCAGTGCGGGCCCGTAAGTCACACAATGCATCGCGTTTCTCACTGCCGCTGACGTCACGATCCCCTGCTTTATATATTGATTTCTGTCCAGCTATGTGAGCCTTGTTTATGTTTACAAGTCCAGTCTGACGTGCAGCATGTGATTTGTAAAACTCGACACAATGTTGCAGCGAGCCGCGAGGCCCTCACTTCAGACAAAGGTACTTTTACTTTTGCATGTCGGCTCCTCAGACTCAGAAAAGACTCATCTCATTGTCTTACTCAAGATTTTTTTTAAGAAAAACACACGAAAAAAGAGAAACAAACTTTTTTTTTTTTTTTCCACAAAGTAAAAAACTCTTGTGACCACTAATGACAGTGAAGTAATAATAGCCGGTTGCCAGCGGATTGGAATCTGCCCGAGTGAAAACAGTTTGTCCTAGTAGCGTTTCCCTTCAGACAGATTGGCAGCCAGTCAGTTCAGCCTGTGTGTAACTAGATATGTTGTGGCTTCCCTGGTGTGTGTAGACCAGGCTCACATCCATCTATCGCTGAGAACAGAGTCTCAGCACGGGCCCAGAATCACCACCACGGATCAAATAGCACCGCAGTAAACGTGGTGTCTTCCCCGCTGCTGACTTTTACTCATGAAACTGCGGTCCCTCCCGGTGTTTTGTTTGTGTCAAAACAGCTCATTGTATGCGATCAATGTGGCTGCACTGAAATGCTTTCTGCATTGAATTAGCGGCAGGTGGGATGTGCATTGACTGAGGGGGACATTTGTTTAATGTAGCAAAGAGGAGAGGGACACACTTTATTGGCTCTTTTGCACAAGATAATTAGAGTCTTTCTGCTTCTTATCCAGACACCTGAGCGTTGTGCATGCCAATGAAAAGAGGCTACAGCAGGAAGTGGCACTGCAGTTTAATCATACTTGTGCTAATGGCTAATGCAGCTTCAAACGCAGTGGAAAAATTCATCTGGCTGCACAGCTAGCGCATGTGCATGCCACAGGATCTGGAGAAGTCTGAAGACAATTAGCACTTTGGCTTGATTTACTATTTTGCACTTGTTCTGTCATTCTATTTTGGGAGTGGTTTAGGAACAGCGTGTTCAAGAATAACGTTAAGTGCGTGTGACTTTTTCTTTGAAGCCGATTAGGCGATTTTTTTCAGTCATGGCCCAGAACTGGAGCCCCATCAGCACAAATAGGACATATTTGCCTCTGTGCCAACGGCATGTTGGCAACGCCTTTTTGTTTATTTGAAGAGTTCATTTGCACAAACAGATGAAAGACATTCTTAAGGAAATCAACACCAGTTTGATTGATATTACCTTGAGTTCATGATAAAAAAAAAACAACATGATTCATGATATGATGATATCTTATAAAAACAACCAAAAACCAGTTGATATTTCCTGGATTGGACATTAAAAAAAAACATGATTTAGGAAAATAAATAAAAACCGGTATCAGTTTTTACAAATGAACCCTTTTGTTCCCTCCAGTTACCTCTGAAAGTCAAGTTGTTTTTTATGTAGTCTTAAATTCATACAGGTGTATATGATTTGGTTACCTTATTATAACACATCTGTGTGGATGTAAGAAAAAAAAAAAACATGACTGAAGCACTAAGTATGTCATTTCAACACTTCAAACCAGGATGTTCTAAATTACATAAGCTAACTTACATGTTTTACTCCTCGAGTCCTCAATCAAACATTGATCTCACCCCTGGTTAAAAGCTCACTAGCTGATGCGTAAGACGTGCTCACATTCACTCATCTGTTAACGACTAAAGACTTCATTTCTGGCTTCCGCCGGATTTTCTAAAAACACAGAAGATCAGAGTCGAAGCGTCAGTGATTCCACATCGCATCTTTGAAGATCATCAGAGTGAAACAAAGAGACTGAAATTCCTTTAGAAATCAACAAATCCTCCGAAAAGCAGCGAGCATTCTGGCTTCTTCTGATCATGTTCTTGCTTGTGAATTTTCTCTGTTGCCATCAGGGCGTCGTTATTCTTTACAACTTTTAAACACAAACATATACACGTTGTTTTGCTGATTTATTCATAGATTTTTCTCGTTGGTGTATTGGTCTGTTTGTATGTTGTTGTTGTTGTATGTTAGTGTGCTTTTGTATATTTTGTATTGTGTGTTGAATTGAATTTAATCACTTCACCTAAAGAACGTAAAAGTGTGGGAAAGCCTTAGGTGTGGAATGAAACTTTAGATTGGAGCCAGGCAGCCAAGAGAAGAGTTTGTGTTGGATTACTAGTGTTATGCAATGAAAAAAAAACAAAAAAAAAACATCTGTTTCGGATGGAAATTCAGGGGTTGTGCAGGGATAAGCGAGCTCTGCCTCGATGTGGTTGGGATCGCATGCAGGGGAATAATTTGGTCAGACTGCTTTTCATGGAGACATACACAACTTGTGTGTCCTCTGAATGTCAGCATATTCATCATGTCAGCATTAAAGTCAGAGCTGAATGAAACAAATGTCAGATTTGAGCTGTATGCCATGTTGTAATGCAGTGCCGTGCCATGCACATTTCCTGTGATGTGGAGTCGCTCTGCTTTTTCCAAAAGAAATACTTCAAAAGAGTTGCAAATTGTTGACGACGGACGGTTATATAATACGAAAAAAATGTCATTGCAATGTTGTTATTGCTCTCTCACATAAGCACGCTGATTACCGGCTTCGACAACAACGCGTTGCACAAGTTAAAAACACGACTTAATTGATATCTTCCCTCACACCACTTCTTTTCTCTGCTGACAGGGCAGTGTGACCTCTGTAAAGTGGGTGTTAACACTGACCTCTGAAGGACAGTGACAGAGAGTCAAAGAACAAAAACAATGCACAAGTTCAGGCAGGGGCTGGTTACAACCTGTCAGAGCCTGATTTATTTATTTATTGCCGTCTGCATGACTGTGTGTCTAACTGCTTCACTCATAATGATGCTCCGAGGACACCTCAAATGTACAAAGTCCAGCCACACAGACAAGGTTGTTGCACCACAGACATATGCTATGCCATTGGATCATGCATAATCAGATTAATCCTTGGCTAAGCCTTTGTTTATCTGATAGCATGTGTGCAATCTTACACATTTCATTCTATTTCTGTCCACATGATGGGCCAAACATTAATCTTGGAAGTTGTCAACAATAGAAATTAGGTCAGATGGGTTGATGTGTGTGGGTTTTTGGCTGAAAGATAAGACAGAAAAGTGCCTGCTCTGCCTAGTTTTACCCAACATTTATGTCCCTCTGGTAAAGGAGTGCAGCGCAAACCTTTGCCAAGCTCATCTTCAACACGTCAGTCGCCCGAATATTTGAACTTGCATGCTGAAATGTTGGGAAATTAGCTTTTTAAAATACATTTGTTTTGGATTTAAAAGGTCACATTTGATGCATATTTTTTGAGATATTGATGTTAAATCAGTAGCATTGCTAATGCTAGTCAGAGGATGCATCTGATGAACCCGTCTGAACCTCAAGTACACACAAGGGAGTCTGTGGGTGTTTGGAGTTCATCATGCTTTTTGAAACAAGATGTGAAATTGAAAATTACACCCGAGGGCGTCAGAGAGCCCGACCTTAATCCAAGCTCTTTATTTGATTTATTATATTGACTAAATCTAGTTAGTCATGAACAATTCCTAAAATTATGCGTTTCTTCTGAACAGCTCAGACTGTTGTGAATTTTAGAATCTGAAACATTCGAACTCAAAATGTATTCTCTGGTGTCGTTTTACCATGAACTTAAGAAAAAGACAGCCCAGTCACCAAAATAAAACGTTGGCAATGTACGTTTCTGCAAACCACAGACATGTTACGTTTGTATGTTTCATATATATCATATCAACAAAGCGACGTAATTCAGATCATATGAATTTCTCATCAGGAGGGGGCGGTGGATGGCGTGTAACCTTGGCGACGGCTGCCAAGCAACAAGACAGCAGCAGACCACTGTTTGAGACCAACACAAATGTATTTAAATGGGAGGTCGGGACATTTCTAGCCGTGGTTCTGGCAACAAAACCGGGTGTTTTTTAACGAGAGGTAGGGTCATTTCTAGCTGTGGTTGAACAAGTGTTTTTTAATGAGAGGTAGGGACATTTCTAGCTGTGGTTCTGGCGACAAAACGGGTATTTTAAGCCCAAACTTTTCCTTTTCCAAACCCGAAACCAAGTGGTTGTTGTGCCTAAAACCTACCACATGTTAACCACAGCATTATCACAGCGATTAGGTTGCATTTTACCATGATCATATGAAAAAGCTTATTGAATCTGATTTGGATTGTTTTTCAGAAAAACTGAACAGCAAAATGAAAACAGCAGCAGCTATAATTTTAGTGGCTTGGGTCTCGGTTATTGTGAGTGAACCCTTGAGAACCTCTTGATTTTCTTCTCGATGGTGTCGGCTGTGTTTGTATCCAAACTGATCAAAGCCGCTTTCGGAATGCGGCCAGCTCAGGACATCTTATTCATAAAGACGAAAGGTCAGGAGCCACTGGTTTCGGATTTACGGCGATACTCCGTTTCATGGCACCACTGCACAGCAAGAGCCTGCACATAATTCAAAGCCCCTCTGACCTCCACACTAACATGTGACACATGCAGGGTCAGAGGTGGTGCAGATGACGGTTGCATAACTTGTACAATACTGAAAATGTACATTTCTCATGCATTGTTTCTTCGTAACAATGGTCACCAATCACAAGATTGCCCTCGTGACTGTTGAACATATTAAGACTCAGAAGATAATTTATGTAATCATTACATTACAAACAGACCAGGATTTAAAAACTAGGCTTTGTGGGTTTCGGCGTAGCTGAAAAAACAAAACATGCAGGGCAGGATTGTATTCTTTTATGGGTACTGGATGTGTACACATGTTTTTCAAGACTTGTAATAGCTAGAAATCAAGTTCACTTAAAACACAGAGAAGGGCCACATTGTTGTTTTGCACACTGCAGTGCAGTGCAGTGCAGCTGTAATTCCGGAGAGGCTCTTGATCTAAATTTAACATCCTTTATATGTGACACAAGCAATAAGAATGCAAGTGAACATAGTAACAAATGAAAGTTGAAGTTGTGGCAATACTTAAAAAGGAGGGTGGTTGCTAAGACTTCAGTAAACCTCTAATATAGAAAGACAGTTTATGGAACAGTTTACTGCAGCTTGTTTATGGTCATACTGCTTTCTACCACAGCAGTTATTCGGTAGAGTTTTGGAGGGATTATGCAACTCTCCCTCCTCCATATTTCTGTAACTGCACCCTTTGCGTGGTAAACATCCCTCATACATCCTCTGTACTAGTTTGGACCCATGTGAAAAAGAGCTGTCAGTGGGCTGCAGGAAGTTTAAAATGTAAACAGGGCAGGAAATAATCCCCAGACAACCTTGGGAATATATTTGTGTTATAAAGACTTGGTAGAGGATTTCCCAGTGATTCTGATGTTTTCACACGATTGATGCTTTTGGATGTCACGGAAAACTTGCACACCTGTGAACTCTGCACTTTATAAACTTTGCACACCGGAGTTCTCAGCTCAGAGCTTTCTCAATATTC